>WSYH01007803.1:0-31635 GCA_036426205.1 Ascaphus truei | reverse complement strand
CTTGCATACCCACGCGGTCCCTGAGTCCCTGCTACGATCCTCCCCGCTCCCTCTCTCCCGCGGTGCCCGCATTACCTTCCCCTGTGGTGCGTCCGTCCTGTTGCCTCCTCCCTGCGTGGTGCTCCCTCAGCCCACGGAGGGCGCGCGCACACGCTCTTCCGCCGGTCTCCCTGACCCACCTGCTCCCTCCTCTCTGCCTCTGTCACAGGTCACGCGCGCATTCCCCTCCTCTGGGCTCCGTGCCCCTCCTGCATCCTTCCCTCGGTCCGTGCGGGCCGTCTCTGTATTGCAACCTGTGCTCGCGCATCCCCAGATTACAGAGGGCGTGCGCACATGCTCTTCTTATCCTGTTCCCCATGTCTCCGCCTCCCAAGCCCTACAGGCCATTCCCCTGACTGCCCCTTCTGTCTCCTCCTCTTCTCTCCCTGTCCTATCCCTGTTGTCTCTCACTTCTCTCTCTACTCCTCCCCTCTCTCCTGTTGGTATGCCCTCCTTTAAAACCCCTGTCTGTCCACTTCTTACCCGCTCTGCATGGTTCCTGTTTTCCTGTGTGTACCTGACCTATGCTGTGCTCCCTCTGTGTTCCTGTTGTTTCCTGCTCCTGTGTTATCTTGGATTTCCCTGGCTTTGACCCCTGCTTCTCCTGGACTACTCTTCTCTCTGGCTTACCTCTGGCTTCCTAGGACCTGGCTTATACCCTGACGATTCTACCCTCTGGACTCCTGAACATTGGCACACGGACACGACTATTCATACGGACATTCCCAAGCGTTGCAAATATATACTAACACTCTTCCAACAGGCCCAGCAACGCTATACCACACTCCGGGCTTGCTCCCACTGCTGTGGGTGTGTGGTATCATACCGTTCCCACCTCAGTACTGGGGTCTAGCCAGGTCTGTGGGCATACAGGCGTGACATTATGCAGAGCCCAACAAACACAGACCCCCCTGAGGTGGGTACAAGTATTACCATAGAGGCCTTACACTTTGTTAGCGATCAGCTGTCCACTGTCTCCCAGCAATTGGCCACTTTTTCCCGTCAGGAGGGTTCCACGGCTTCTACGCCATCAATGGCTACTACCTACGCCAGCCCTGGTCCACGGATTGCCTCTCCGAATCGCTATGATGGGGACCCACTCACCTCCCGCGGTTTCTTAAACCAATGTGAGGTGCAGTTTCAAATGTCTCCCTCCCTGTTTCCCACTGGCCGTGCTAAAATTGCTTATATATACGCTCTGCTCACCGGAGACGCACTTGCCTGGGCCTCCCCCTTATGGGAGCGTAAATGCGAAATAACGCAAGATTATCCATTTTTCAGATGTGAATTTCAACTTGTGTTTGATACCCCCGCACGGCGCGAGACAGCCGCCTTCTCCCTGTTTCATATTTCTCAGGGCCGAAGATCAGCTGCCAAATACGCCATCGTATTCCGTACGCTGGCCACCGAAGTACAATGGAATGATGAGGCCCTCACCGCTGCGTAATGGCACGGACTCTCAGATACGTTGAAAGACGATCTGGCTACTCATGCCCGGCCTACGTCCCTGGAGGAACTCATCACCCTGAGCGTACGCATGGATCAGCGTACGCAGGAGCGACGACACGAGAGACACTGTTCTCATTCTTCTCCCTCTGTTGTTTTTCTCACAGGTCGCCCACTACTCCTCTCCTGGCCCTGGAGGCACCGGAACCTATGCAGGTCGGCAGTCAACAACTCCAGACAACCGAGAGAGCGCGGCGGTGCTAGAACAGGCTGTGTTTCTACTGTGCTTCCTCGGAACGTCGTCTCCAGAATTGTCCCTTGAAGCTGGGATACGGGCACACCCAGTAAAGGTACAGGGGCTTCTACTGGGTACTGTCTCTCCTAACCCCTCTCCTTCCGAAGCTCTCCCAAAGACGTTTATGCTACCAGCCACATTGGAGGGTCCCAACCTTGTCGTAAAGGTTGAAGCGTTCATCGATTCTGGATCGGGCAGTAATTTCCTGGACCAGCAGTTCGCATTGGAGAATCAAATTCCCATGGTCAGAAGGAAGAGCCCTATTGGCCTTGAGGCCATCGATGGATGACCACTCCAGCCGGCCTTCATCATTTGGAAGTCTATTCCTCTTACCTTGACCCTGGCTGATGGTCACAAGGAGGTAATTGTCTTTGAAGTTTTCCAATCCCCTTCCGTTCAAATTATTTTAGGATTGCCTTGGCTTCAACTCTATAATCCGTGCATTGATTGGTCCGGTACTCTGCCTATCCAGTGGTCCTCGTCCGCAGATGCTGTATCAGCGGATCCTCCCGTGGTTGTGCTTGCCGGTCTGGACTCCGTACCTGCTGATCGATTGTCCCTGCCTGCTGTGTACCATGAGTACTTAGACGTGTTCAACAAGGTACAAGCAGAGGTTCTCCCTCCTCACCGTCCGTACGATTGCCCTGTTGACCTCATCCCTGGGACTGTCCTGCCGAAGTCTAAGTCTTATCCACTCTCCATCCCGGAGACCGAGGCCATGACTATTAATATTCAGGAAAATCTGGAAAAGGGATTCATCCGCAACTCTACCTCTCCTGCTGGGGCTGGCTTCTTCTTTGTGAAGAAGAAGGATGAATCACTGAGGCCATGCATCGACTTCCGTGGACTCAATAAGATCACGGTGAAAAAACGGTATCCTCTTCCGCTCATTTCTGAACTGTTTGACCGTCTCCAAGGGGCCTCAACCTTCTCAAAACTTGACTTAAGGGGTGCCTATAATCTCATTCGTATAAGGGAAGGAGACGAGTGGAAAACAGCATTTAACACACGTCCTGGACACTATGAATATCTTGTAATGCCCTTTGGGCTGTGTAACGCCCCGGCCGTGTTTCAGGAATTTATGAACGACATCTTCCGTGATGTATTGGGAACTTTTGTCATTGTCTATCTAGACGACATTCTTATTTTTTCTAAAAATCTGGAGGAACACATTCAACATACCAAACTTGTGCTCTCCAGGCTTCGTTCTAATCGTCTTTACGCCAAGATGGAGAAATGTCTGTTTCACCAGGCTTCCACGGCCTTCCTAGGCCAAGGTTTTTCCCTGGACCCAGAGAAGCTGAAGGCGGTTCTCGACTGGCCACTCCCTAATTCGCTCAAGGCTGTGCAACGTTTTCTTGGCTTTGCCAATTATTACAGGAAGTTAATAAAAAAAAATTCTTCTATTGCTCTTTCCATCACCGCCTTGACCAAAAAGGGCACCGACGTCTCATCCTGGTCACCTGAGGCCATTTCAGCCTTTGAGATTCTCAAGAAGGCGTTCGTGTCTGCCCCCATCCTTCGCCATCCGGATACCTCCCTCCCCTTTACTTTGGAGGTTGATGCCTCAGACGTAGGAGCTGGCGCAGTTCTTTCCCAGAGGACTTCTCCCCAAGAGAAACTCCATCCTTGTGGGTTTTTTTCACAGAAATTCTCAGCAGCATAAAGGAATTATGATGTCGGTAATCGCGAACTTTTGGCCATTAAGTTGGCTCTCCAAGAATGGAGACATCTTTTGGAGGGTTCCAAAGAACCAATTGCTATTCTTACTGACCACAAAAATTTGTTATATATTGAGGGGGCTCATCGCCTAGGCTCCCGCCAAGCTCGCTGGTCACTCTTCTTTTCCCGCTTCAACCACACCATCTCTTATATTCCTGGGACCAAAAATGTTAAAGTGGACGCCCTTTCTCGTCAGTTTGCCTCTGAGACTGAGGCTAAAGAAATCTCGGAACCTATTCTCCCGGCCAAGTGCATAATTTCTGCTAACAACTTCGATGTGTTGGATGAGATCAACAAGGCACAAACGCATATTCCCAGCAGGTTCAGGGTACCAGAAGGACGTCTCTACGCTGCTCCATGTTTTTGCCATAAAGTGTTACTTTGGGGTCATTCCTCTAGAGCAGTTGGTCATCCAGGCTTCAAAAGGACGGCAGATCTCATTAAACGGACTTTTTGGTGGCCTAAGATGAATCAAGACATTCTTGAATTTACCTCTGCCTGTCCTGCACCTGTATGTGCCCAGAGAAAAACTCTCCATCATAAACCTTCTGGACTTCTTCTACCACTTCCCATCCCTGAACAACCCTGGAAACACATTTCGATGGACTTTATTGTTGAACTGCCTATTTCCAAGGGGATGAACACTATTTTGGTCGTGGTTGACAGGTTTTCGAAGCAGGCACACTTTATTCCCCTCAAGGGTCTACCCAACTCTGCCACCTTGGCGGGCGGCTTCTCCAAAGAGATCTTCAGGTTGCATGGCATCCCCATTTCTATTGTCTCGGATCGTGGGTCTCAGTTCATCTCAAAATTCTGGCGGGCCTTCTCCCAAAGATTGGGTATCTCTCTCTTGTTTTCCTCTGGATACCATCCACAAACCGCCGGTCAAACTGAAAGGATGAACCAAACTCTTGAACAGTATCTAAGATTCTTCATTTCAGACTCACAAGATAACTGGGTGGATCTTTTACCATGGGCCGAATTTGCCATAAATTCCTTGAGTAACGAGTCTACTCAGGAGTCTCCTTTCTTTATCAACTGTGGCTTCCACCCCAGTAGTCTCCCTCTCTCACCTTCTCCTTCTGGTGTTCCTGCAGCCGACTCTCATATCACCAACTTACAAGAATCCTGGAAAAAAATCCTCAAGTCCTTACAGTCTGCGGTTGCCAAACAAAAAACCAAGGCAGATCGCCACCGTCAAAAGGGTCCTTCCTTCAAACCTAGTGATCTGGTGTGGCTGTCTTCCAAAAATATTAGGCTCAAAACCCCTTCACCCAAACTGTCCCCTAAATTCTTGGGACCATTAAAAATCTAAGAGAAGGTTAATCCAGTAGCCTATCGTCTCGATCTTCCCCCCACAATGAAGGTGCCATCCGTGTTCCATGTTTCCCTCCTTAAAGAATTTATTCCCAGTCCTCATTTCCCGGACCCCTCTCGGAGACCAAATCCAGTGTCCACCCTGGGCCAACAGGAGTACGAAATACAGTCTCTCATCGACTCTCGTTTGTCTAAAAATAGACTTCAGTTTCTGGTACACTGGAAGGGCTACGGGCCTGAGGAACGTTCCTGGGTACCTGCACATCACATCCACGCCCCATAGCTACTTTCTCTATTTCATCAGAAATTTCCCCTCAAGCCATGGTTGGATCACTCGGAGATTGATCCTCAAGGGGGGGATACTGTGACGACTCAGGAGATTCCTTCCCTTCCTTGTCCCTCTCTCCCATCTCCTGGTGCCCCTTCTACTCCTTCCCACTCCTCTCCTTTGCCTTCTACCTCTCCCCCTTTGCCGCAGCGCGTTCCCCACAGGTCTCGGATACCCACGCGGTCCCTGACTCCCTGCTACGATCCTCCCCACTCCCTCTCTCCCGCGGTGCCCGCATTACCTTCCCCTGTGGTGGCGTCCGTCCTGTTGCCTCCTCCCTGCGTAGTGCCCGTGGCGTGGCGTTCCGCACGCCTGGTGACGTGTCCAGTGCGTGCGCTCCCTCAGCCCACGGAGGGCGCGCGCACACGCTCTTCCGCCGGTCTCCCTGACCCACCTGCTCCCTCCTCTCTGCCTCTGCATGACGTCTTGCGGTCACAGGTCACGTGCGTGTTCCCCTCCTCTGGGCTCCGTGCCCCTCCTGCGTCCTTCCCTCGGCCCGTGCGGGCCGTCTCTGTATTGCAACCTGTTCGCGCGCATCCCCAGCTTACAGAGGGCGTGCGCACATGCTCTTCTTATCCTGTTCCCCATGTCTCCGCCTCCAAAGCCCTATAATGCCATTCCCCTGACTGCCCCTTCTGTCTCCTCCTCTTCTCTCCCTGTCCAATCCCTGTCGTCTCCCACTTCTCTCTCTACTCCTCCCCTCTCTCCTATTGGTATGCCCTCCTTTATAACCCTTGTCTGTCCACTTCTTACCCACTCTGCATAGTTCCTGTTTCCCTGTGTGTACCTGACCTATGCTGTGCTCCCTATGTGTTCCTGTTGTTTCCTGCTACTGTGTTATCTTGGATTTCCCTGGCTTTGACCCCTGCTTCTCCTGGACTACTCTGCTCTCTGGTATCCCTCTGAACCCTGCTACGCATACCACTACGCTTAACTCTGGCTTCCTAAGACTTGGCTTATACCCTGATGATTCTACCCTCTGGACTCCTGAACATTGGCACACGGACATGACTATTCTTACGGACATTCCCAAGCGTTGCAAGTATATACTAACACTCTTCCAACAGGCCCAGCAATGCTATATTACACTCCGGGCTTGCTCCCACTGCTGTGGGTGTGTGGTATCATACCGTTCCCACCTCAGTACTGGGGTCTAGCCAGGTCTGCGGGCATACAGGCATGACACGCACAAGGGTACCACCAAACCACAGTCAATGCACTCTTTTTAGTGTATTCTACGTGACTATAGGATAGAAATAGTAACTGGTAATTTATATGATTTATATAATTATTACAAGTTTGGACGCTTAGAGACTCATTCCAGTAATACAGGATCTCTTTGTGAAGTTCTTCTTTGTTTGTATGATTGACACATTTTCTCAGGTGATGTTTCATAGCATCCCACACTAGTTCTATGGGGTTCAAATTGGTGGATCTGCAAAGACAAAGACAGTATGGTTATTGATAAGAATAAAGAAAGCACACACAGCAGCTTGGGGAAAATATGGCTTTCTGGAAAAACACTTTATCCATGATTCCTGGAGAAAAAACAAATGCAATATGGTTATACAGGGAGAGGGTCACATTCAGAAACATTTACAACATTCATTTTAAACAAATACTGTATAACACTGTTTGTACAGGGACAGGGTTACATTCAGATACATTTAGAGCAATTTACTTAAACAGATATAATACTGATATATAGGGACAAAGAACTTATCTTTAAATACATCTATGGATCCTGGTCCAAGACTAGAAATTTTCCCCCACACATGAAGTTTGAGTGGATGCTATGGCAGAGGTTTAAGGGATAAAGGTTTTTTATCATGAATGCCATAGTGGAAAATCTATCCATGGTGACAGATGTCTCATCTAAAAATATAACATCAAACCTTTTTCCACTGTAAATCCATGCACGTGCTTGGTCAAATTTTTTATCTTGTTTGAATCCCTTATCATGGAAAACACTCTGCAATTATAAGAAAAATAGGTTAACTAATTTAAATGTTCTGTACATCCCCCTTGATGACGTAGATTACAAAATATGGTTCTATAGTCTTATTGTTCATGATGTAGATACCAATATTTAGGCATTAACATCATCAAGGGGCAGAAGAGACCGGTCTGATACATAAAAAAGTACAGTACAGTATTACAATTTATTACCTACCCCCACCCCCCTAATTACCTTAGTGGTTTACCAAATTTCACATTTGGTTTGCATATTGATACTTTGACATTCAAAAAATATGCCAAACTAGGTGAACTTTACAGGAACTAATTTTTGCTAAACCCGCTGATGAGAATGTCAATTATAGACTATGGGGTCATAGTATACTGTATGGTACAGCATCCCAAATTCACCTTAGCAAACTTGACACCCTCTACAATTCAATATTATGCTTGTCCTACAGAGACTCTCAAACCTACCTCCAGTTTGTTCTTTCAAGACAACAGCTGTCTCACATGTTAATCGTGTCTGTAACTGTTACATATGCACGTAACGTATATTATCTTTAACTGTCCATGAAATGTCTGTAAATACAATATATAACCTTTGTTCATTAAATGTAACAATGTATTGTCATCATAACTCTATGCCCAAGACATATTTTAAAATGAGAGGAAACTCTCAATGTAATATTTTCTGGTAAAATATTTTATACTGTAAATACTGTAGATATAAATAAAATGTACTATATCTTTAGAAGCAGGGGGTTCCCGAAGCTGAAATTAATGTGATTCAACTTTGGACACAACCTGCTTCCCACCTTCCCGCTTCAAGCACTCAGTGAAGCCTTTAAGAGAAAAGGCTAACCCTCCCATTTACAATTGCACCCCTCAACTCAACCTCTCACCCAAAATCATGCATATTGTAAAATAAACACATTGCTGTTGTGAATTGTGGACATGAAAACATAATTGTACTGTAGTTCTTGCAATTTTCTAAATAAAAGAAAAAAGTGCATGTATGTTAAATATCTTGGAAAGATTAACTTGCTTACTATTGTGCTTGTGTGCATGTGGAGAGGATAGAGCTGCCACAGAGTGTATGTGACCAATTAATCAGTAATCATTATGACGTGTACTGTACCTCTGACTAAACATATATTGTGATAGTTAATTATATACAGTAGCACAACAATATATAAGACAATGCAATAAATAAAAGCTCCCAATGTTTTGAATTGTTGTTAAAATCCTTTGAAATGTTGTAAATTAGGAGATATGCATTGTAAATTCTACAGTTGATTTTTTTGCCACCAATCTTAAGTAATCAGATACAGTATGTTGTTGGTTTTAATATTATACTGTTACATTATACTTACTTTCATAAGGCAGTAAATGTCACTATGCTACAAAATGTTTAAATAACTGCTACTTAGATTTTGACAGTTGGGCAAGCTCTGATTCAGTCTTTAAAGAATGCTTGTAATATTTTATTCACTGAAGAAATTAGACAAAATATTATGTTATTTCTGGTCCATCACTTCCTAAATCTGATTTCTTTTACTGTAGGGAGACTTTGAGCAACCACAAAAATAACAGGGTGTTGTGATTAAATCCAGAATTGTTGTTTTGGGAAATGTACCATGTGTTTTTTTTCCACTGGAGTTCTACAATACACTGTAAGTATTTTTGGGTTCCAAGGGCACAAATGGATTTAACGTTATTTAAACCTGCCTTGTCAATCCGTTGCTTTGAATTTTTAATGATGACAGCTAAATAATAAAAACTCCCTAAAGGTAACAAACACAGCACCATTACTGCAAATTGTACTCTGTATTTTATGGAAATAAATATTTCTAGAAGATGAATATTGTCTATACCGACTGACAATTGAATGACCTTTACAATTCATGTAAAAACCAAGCATTAGTCACGTGCTAGGAAAGCAAATACAAGTAACAATGAAAATATAAATGAGTAAACCTAAAGGGCCTTAACATTTAGTCAGTCCATTGTAACACTTCAGCGATGGTAGGATGCAATCTATTGCAAGTTATGGGGCCTATTCATGTAACTTCTACACGTTAATAGCAACATCGAACGTGTTGGCATGTTACTAGCTCACGGTATGCAATTCCTGAAAAAACGGTATTCACCACAGAAAATCAATTTTTTTGTTTACAATTTGTTAAAAAATGGCATGCCACACTAGTTTCTAGTTGCTTTATAAGCGAAATGCCGTAATGTGTGATTTCCCTCCAGGAGTTTGGAAGAGCTGTGCAGAGAGAGCAGAGAGAAACTACAACTCCCTGTACAACTCTTACAGGCAATTGTGCTGTATTATTTAAATTTAAATAACATAGCATTGAAGAAGAGGGTTTCCAGACATGAATCACCTTAATTTCAGGTCCGAGGACCCCTTGCTTTCCGAGGTACAGTCATGAGTCTCAGGTGCCGATCTATCCTCCGTGGCATGGCCCATGTCACCGGGACCATTAAACTTGCAGGAGATACCGGAACCACATACGGATTCCTGTACCTCGGAAAGCAGGGTGTTCCCGGACCTAAAATTGATGTGGTTATGCTTCATACTGTGTTATTAAAATTACAATAAAAACAGAGCTTCATTACCTTAGTGGATAACTGCTAAAATAATGAAGGGATTAAAAAGCAGTATTCCGTTTTGATGTAGAGGGGGTGGATGAAGGTTGTAGTTGACTCAGGGAGTTAGGTCTCCCGGAAAGGTTGCAAGAGGGGTTAATTACTTCATTAATTTAGCAGTTATTACGCTAAGGTAGTTGAGAAATTAACCCTTCCTACTACCCCCCTAACCCCTTACAGGAGGCCTAGCCACACACCAGCGTAACTACACCCTCACCCATCCCCTCTATCACTAACAAGCCCCTACCCCACCACCACCATGACACAGGAATGGGAAAAGCCCTATCAGCCAGATGTAGCTAATAGCGCTTTTTCCATTCAAATATACAATACTGCACCTTATAATTAAATAAAATACAAAATAAAATACTATCCAAAAAACACTAGCCATGTAAACTATTTATTGTCACTGTAGTTATCTATGCCCTAAATGGGGGCACAGATAGCCACAATGGCAATCAATGGGCATCCTGCTACCCACCTCTAACCCCAACAAACCCCTATCCCCCCCCCCCCCCACGCACAGTAGTGGGCAAAAACCCTTTAAGCTAGATCTGGCTAATAGTGATTTGGCTCATTAAAAACAATAGACAGCATCCCTATAATAAATAAAAGTAGTATTTTCCCCTGCCAGGATGAATTTCGTACTTGCCCTTGTCTTCAGTGGTGCCAACATTTAAATTAAAATGCTAGTTACTGGCCAGTAACCCCTTAATGGGTAGAAACTGCAATGATAATTAATGGGGTAACCCCTCCCGCTACTCACCCAAGAGGCCTATCCACCCTCCCCGGGGTAAGTACCCCTATCAAACACCCCTTCAAGCACCATTACCACACAAACAAATACACAATAGCTCTAATAGCCAAATATGGCTGATTCTGCTTTTGCCCATTTGTGCAGCAAAAAATAAAAAATACACATCGCAATACAATAAAAACAAACACTAGCCATTACATTTCCATATTTTTTTTTTGTGCCATAAGGAATACAGTAATTTTTTTCTCTGGTTTTGGGTTTGTTTCATTTTAATGCAAGCTGATGATCACTGCTTCAGTTCAAGTGAGGATCATTGCTTCGGGTTAAGTTAGGATCACTGCTTCATGGGTCATGAGGGGATTGGTGCTGGAGTTGTATGAGGAGGATAAGCCTTCATCCTGGCGTGTAAGTATTACATTTATTGATTGTCAATTTGGCTATCTGTGCCCCCATTGAGGGCATAGGTAATCACAGTGACAATCAATGGATTTCATGGCTAGTGTTTGTTTTTATTATACTGCAATTTGTATTATATTTTATTGTTTATTTTATGCTTTTCAATGGAAAAAAGCGCTATTAGCAATATTTTGCTAATAGGGCTATTGCCCATTACTGTGTGTAGTGCTGGGGGGTGGGGGGGTGGGTTTGTTGGGGGAAAAGGAAATAAGTGATGGGGGCATTAGGCTGCTCATTCTTTGCCAATGGGGCTATATGTGTCACTATTTAGGACAAAGATAACAGCAGTGAAACCCGGAAGTGCTGAAATGCTCAATTCTTGGTGACCCTCAGTAGACTCGCCTCCTACTCGTTTCACCATGTGAATGGCTTCTTGAGGACATGGTGAAATGCGTAGGAGGAGGAGCCTAATGAGGGTCACCAAGTATTGAGCATTTCAGCAAGCACTGCTCCTGATTCCTGCCAGACCACTTCGGGACTGAATCATCTAGACTTTGGGAATCCTTCCATTGCACACAGACCGGCATCATATCCGGTGTCTGAAATCACGTCCAGAGTCCGACGTCACTTCCGGGTTTCACGGAGGAGAAGAGGTACAGCCAGCAGCAGCAGCCAGAGCAGCACAAGCAAGGACAAGGGGTCAACTGGGTATCACTACCAGGAGACAACTACCTAGGCACAGGAGCTTAGCAAAGCGGAGAAGATCGGCACTCCACCCCTCTCCCCGCCTCCCCCACCGTTGACGGAGAAGATCCAGTGATGAGTGTGGCAAGGAAGGTCCATGAAACACCCATATTAGGCACATCTGCAGCAGCCCCAAATACTCAGGAAAAGTCTTTTGTTTTTATTTTTCGTATATACATTTTCATCATTGCATTATTGATTTGTGTATGTATCACCCATGCCATTTTTCTATATAAAGGCACTTATATTTATTGCTTTTTTTGCACCTCTCTCTTTTTCTCTTTGAGGTTTTGGTTATTTTGAGAGGCTGCAACTATTGCAACAGATTGGTCATTTGACTACCTACACAGAGACTTTTCATTAAGTGATCTTTACATCAATGGCCTCATGCAGTAAGCGTTCATAAGCCACTTATCGACCACTTATCGCCCAAAATGCCTACTCCGATTCAGTAAGCATTGATAAGTGGGCGATAAATGCCTGAATTGCCCCAAAAACTTTTGAAAAAAATCAACTCGCCGACTAAGCGGACGATAAGCCACTTATCGATGCTTTTCAGAATGTTCAGAAACACGCGCGATTCTACTAGCCGTGAGTAGGTTATCTCCGCCTATCGTGGCCATAGAATGGCGATTTTCTCCTCAAATCCAAACGCCAGAAAAAGTTGGCAACTTGGTGGGGAGAAGCGCCGATAAGGCAGCGATGCGGTACTTAGAAAAATGTTGGCCTTTTTCCTGCCTCGGATTGATGCCGGGGGTCTCCGGAGCTGATACCCATTAATACCTGCACCGGAGACCCCCGGCATGAATCTGATGCAGGAAAAATCCATTTACAGATCAATTCATTACCTTAGCTGCTAACCGCTAAGGCAATGAAGGGGTTAACCACTCGTGCCAGGCTTATTGTGGGTAGCGAGGGTGGGTGAAGGGAGTATTTGGCCCTTAATGGGTGTTTAGGCCTTGCTGGGGGTTTGCGGGTGGACTTAACCACTTCATTATCTTAGCGGTTAATACAGATAAGGTAATAAGGGGGTTAACCCTCCCGCTACCCACCCACAAGGCCTAAACACCATCCTTGGGGCTAATACCCCCTTCACCAACCCCCTCTAGCCACAATAAAAACAATATATACACAAAAGCCCCAAAACCCACCTCCTGGGCCACAATAAACTTAGCAATATTTAATAAACATCAATACACCCCCCCCCCCATTCCCCCCATAATGTAAAACCATGATTTATTTTTTAACATACAGGATTCATACCCCAGACCGACAGGGGTCCCTGGTGGGCCTCCAGGTGCTGTGGGCCTTCAGGTGGTCCAAGCAGGTCACCATGGGCCACAATGGGGTCCACAGGTGGGCCCGCATGTATCTGGGGGTCCCTGGGTCATCCCACAGGTGTCTGGGGGCCCTCGTGTGGTCCCTGCGGGTCTGCGGGCCCCCACAGCTGTGGATCCCCGGTTCTTCCCCGTAGGTGTCCCCCGTTGGTCTACAGCTTGTACACCTGGGCACCCGGGGGTCCTCAGGTGGTCTCCATAGGTGCCCGCAGACCTAAGGTACCAACCCTGTATGTCAACAAATAAATCATGGCCTACATTTCAATCATTTCTCAAGGCCTAAAAGAAAAGAAACATGACTGAAAACAACAGGATGCTACAAATGCCATAGCTGTAAGGTGTGGGAATATATAAAGGAAAACAAAATGTTTTCCACCTGGAACAATACAAAACATTTACCCTAAATAAATGTGTAAATTGCAAAACAACAGGGGTTATATATCTTATAACGTCGAATTGTGGAACCAAGTATGTTGGAAAGACCAAACGTGAATTAAGACGGCGGATTTTGGAACATATAGGGTCCATAAGAAATTCTCAGGATACACTGATATCCCGTCACGTCCGTGAACATCATGCAGGGGATACAAATGTATTGAGCTTCCGAGGAATAGATCATATTGCACCAAATATCCATAAAGGAAACTGGGACAGGCAACTCCTCCAACGAAAAGCCAAGTAGATATATACACTCCACACCAAGTACCCTTCATGTAACAATGAAGGATTTGTATCTACTGCACCGACACACTTTATTCGAGCAAATACCCGGTATGTACCTGGCAGATACCTGGAATGCGCCGCTCCTCACCTCTGACAAGCCCCGTTGCATTTGCCTTCCCAGCCTGGGTTCATGCCTGGCTGATGGGCGGCTGATCTGTTAAATGATAATGATTAGGATTTAATAGGCTGCAATGCTTCGCGTGTCTACCAGATGGCATAAATTCATGAATTGTAATGCAGTATATATATATGTAGTGTGCAGTATTGCAGCCAGCGGGAATAAAATGCTTCAATCCCTGCCGGAAAATAACTCAATGCACTCGGGCAGAAAACAGTCACAAACCTCAATACACCCGGGTATACCCGAATTCGTGGGACTAGCCGAGCTCGAATAAAGTGTGTCGCCAGTGTACACCCTTCCTGTAACTTTATGTCATGCTAAACCCCTCTGTGCAGGATTATTTAGGTGCATGGAGAGTTATTTAGTATTAATGTAGTCATGAACACAATTCCACTATATGGTCTATGTGTGTACTGTTTAAGTATTGCAACCAAGTTTTTAAACATTCTTGTTGTATTCATTTACATTCATTACATGTATAAACATTACCCTTTCAGTTCCTACAAGTAACCACCTGGGGACTGGCATCACTAAGCATCTAAATGGTTGCTACTGCTGCGGCCAGCTTTAAGCTAACAAATGCCCGTAATTTTCCGGGGCTTTTTTCGGCTGGCGCCGAACTTGGGCGCGCATCAGCCGTATCTTATCTTCCTCCCTTCCTCCGGTCCGCGACCCCTGGCTGCTCCGCCTCTGCTTCCCAGCGTCTGCTTCCGCCTCTGATTCCCAGCGTCTTATCCCCAGCGTCACGGATGCCTTCGGGATGCCGGCAGAACGGAGGCAACGGAGGCACCAGTGCCGCGCGGCACGCATCGGGGAAAAAACGGCGCCGGCACGCGGTTTTAAATTACCCGCAGTGGCAGCCGCTTTAGACTCAGGGCGGCCGCCAGTGTATGACAACCATTGACTATAAAGGGGCAGGTATAGACACGGTTACGCCCACACCGGAAGAAGTCATCAGTCTTAGGACTATGAAACGTACGTCGGGTTAGGCCGCGTGTATAGTGCCTGCGACGGGCAACGGCGACGTTGCCCAAAAATAAATATATTGGCGCCGCCGCGTGCGCTTATAGTAAGCGACAATGCGACGGAGCGACGGAACGTCGTCAAATTTGGAAGCTGGCAATATTTGCTTATTCTAGGGCTGTCACCTCATGTGACAGCCCCTGAACCAATCAAATGCCAGAAAGCCTGTGCCGCCGCCGCAAAGCGAAATATAACTTTTGCTAGAGGCGACGGGTGACGTCACCCGTCCCGTCGCCCATCGCGGGCACAATACGCGTGGCCTTATTAGCCGTCAGATATACTGATTAAGCATATGTTTAAAAGTTATCCTAAATGTGGTTATGAGAGTTGTTTACGCAGAGTAGGTCCTTTCTGTGATTCCCTAATTTTGGTACAAACATTATGGTGACCACAAGATTTATGATTAAAACATCACTCTTTCTGGCAGCCAGTGCTGCGATGTATTAAGCATTGGTCCCGCTTCGGCCGGCGGTGCGCACGGCTGCGGGCCATCAGCTGCTTACCCCCATTCTAGATGCCCCTGCTGGCTCCTTCCGGCGTGGCTGACTGCGTGCTGTGACGCGTCAGCCAGCCGGAGTTACAAGGAGCATGTGGTTTTGGTGAGTGTCGCGTCATGTGACATCCCAGCAGCCAATTCGATTCCCCCTTCTGCTCCGATCCTCCCCGTTCCGATTTCCCCCTTCAGCTGCGATCCCCCTTCCGATTCCCCCTGCTCCGATCCCCCAGTTCCGATTCACCCCCCGTGTGTATTTGCCTGTGTGTGTATGAGTGCCTACTCTCCCCCCCTCCCTCCACGGACTCGGGCTGGAGCTGCTGATGGTAAGTAAAACACACACACTCATACACACACACACACACACACAGACAGAGGCAGGCACTCACACACACACACACACAGACAGAGGCAGGCACTCACGCACTCATACACACACACACACACAGAGGCAGGCACTCATGCACTCATACACACACACACAGACAGAGGCAGGCACTCACGCACTCAGGCACACACACACTCAGACAGGCACTCACGCACTCAGACACATACACACACACAGACAGGCACACATGCACTCAGACACACACACAGACACTCCACACTCCTCCCCGCTCCCCGAAGCCTCCCCTCCTCCCGAAGCCTCTCCTCCTCCGGAAGCCTCCCTTCCTCCCGACGCCTCTCCTCCTCCCAAAGCCTCTCCTCCTCCCGAAGCCTCCCCTCCCCATTGGCTTACAGCCACACCACGTGACGCGTCAACGCTAGGGATCACCATTTTCTTGTGTCCCATAGCGGCTGACGCGCCACAGCGTGTAGTGCGCTGTGCCACCAGGGGGGACAGGGACCGGCTCGCGAGGATTCCCCTGCTGGTGGGGAACTCGCGTGTGGCCGCCCGCGCCAACGAGCGCAGCGGGACCGAGGCCTTAGGCTAAGGTCCCGTTGCACGCGTCCGCACGGCTGGCTTGCTTGCCAGCGGCGCGTGCAACTCGCTGTACCGCGATCTGCGGTCTACAGGATGCTTTTCTCGGAGCGGGGGGGGGGGGGGGGGCGAAAGGGGTGGGGGGGGGCGCGGCCATGACGTCAGGGGGCGCGGCCATGACGTGAGGGGCCGGAGCGGGAGGTGGGAGGATTGACTGGGAGGATTGACAGGGAGGGGGGGCGTGGCTTGAGCGGAGGGACCCGCTACTCTTCCCCCCCCTCCCTCCACGGGCTGCCACGGGCTGCAGGTAAGTAAAAAAACACACACACGCAGGCACTCATACATACATACATACACACACACACACACACACACACACACACACACACACACACAGGCAGGCACTCACACACACACACACACAGACAGAGACAGGCACGCACACAGACAGGCACACACATACACACACTCATACACACACACACACACACAGACAGGCACTCAGGCACACACATACTGTACACACACACACACGCACCCAGGCACACACATATACAGACAGGCACTCACCTGCTTTCACTCCACACTCCTCCCCGCTCCCCGAAGCCTCTCCTCCTCCCGCAGCCTCCCCTCCCCATTGGCTCACAGCCACACCACGTGACGCGTCGAAGCTAGGAAACACCATTCTGTGGTGTCTCCTAGCGGCTGACGCGCCACAGCGTGTGATCAGCTGTGCAGCCATTGGGGACCGGGACCGACTCGCGAGGATTCCCCTGCTGGTGGGGAACTCGCTACATTGCCGCCCGCGCCAACGAGCGCAGCGGGTCCCAGGCCTAAGCCTTACCTTTGAACAACCATCAATACAATACATACCCGTAGCGGAGCGGCGTGCACACACGAGGCACGCCGGCATATACAAACGGATGCTCGTGAAGCTGTAACTCACCAGTGAGGGACTCTATACTATAAAATATAGTAGCGGAATCAGCATGATAAACAAGAGCCGAACTCTCAAAACAGCACTCTTGGCTCTGCTACCAGGACATCGACTTACTACTCTTTAGAACCGCTGATGCAGAGAAAACCTGTGACGGAACAGAACATACTGTACATGGGAGGCACGCAGACACATAGACACGGCCGCCCTCTAAGTTGTTTACCTAGCAGGGGACACGGAGAAAGTCTACTCTGTGCCCTGCACACTGTAGCGTCACCAGCATGTGTATCATCTAGACAACACAAACACGTGCAGCCAGGGTTAAGTCTCAGCATCAATATTAAGCTATTTGTGCAGAATAAACCTGAAGCAGAACGAAACGTACATTACATCAACACATACACATGGCTATGACTGACAAGACTCAACTACCAATCAAGGTCTCTATTCAATCACTGAGTCATCTATGGTTAAACTGAAGGCTATGAAGTATATACTTAAGATCTAATCTTCTATGGTCATAGGGTTACAATCATTATCCAGCAGTCAGACTGGCTTCTGCCAGAAGCTATACGTTATCCACCAGGGCATAACAAGGGCTGGTTAAACTAAGTCCAAGCTAAAACCATAAAGCTGCTTTTAACTGCACCAACAGTGCTGCCTGGAACGCTCTATGTGGTATTCACCTATCAAAGTCTCTGTACTATCACTGACGCTTCTATGGTTAAACTGAAGGCTATCAATTATATCCTAAAGCTCTAACGATCTGTGGTTATACAGGCACAATAAATATACAGCAGAAAAGCTGGCTCTTACCAGAAGCTACACCCTATTCACCAGGACATAACAAGGGCTGGTTAAAACGAAGTCCAAGTTAAAACCAGGCAATATGCTAAAGCAAGAACCTACTGCTCTATCATAAAATATAAAGCTGCCTCTGACTGCACTAACAGGGCTCCCTGCAACACTCTGCGTGCTATCTAAACATCACACAAGGTTTATTCACCATACACCGCTATAAGGCACTGTCCTACAGTTACCCAGTAGGGCTTTCTGCTTAACCCACTGGGTGCTAGATATGGACAGACCAGTATAACAAACTAAGTCATATCAGGATCCGCAACTGAACTGATCATTATTCTACAGAATACTGTCTCTCCCTAAACTCTGTGCCAGATCGGTTAAGTTTATTCTGTGTCACTTAACCTTGACACAACAGTCTCCGGGAGTTAATAAGTCTAAATCTAGAACATAATAGTGGCCACAACCCCACTCACTCTGGTAAAGCTGATTATATGTTTAACATCCCATATCCTTAGCCATTACATATACATAATGAAGTGACTATACACTAAGCATCACTGAGCTACTATATGTCACTACGCCTACGGGTGTCACACCCTGTGTTAAGCATTACAAATACATAATTTAGGTGTCTAAGGGATCGGAACTACTTGAATTATGTCCTACTAGGCTCTAACCAAAGGGTGAATCACGTAAGGATACCATAAGAAAGCCACCTGGGAATTTTGGCTGTGGAAAGTGTAAGGCTTGTGGTATGCTTAATTCAGAACGTAAGATTTTTTACTCCAACACTACAAAATAAAAATTCATGGTAAAAGATTGCATATCTTGCAAGACAACTTATATAGTATATCTCCTCCAGTGTCCTTGTGGATATCAATACATTGGACGCACAAAGAGATGTCTTAAGATCAGAATTCTCGAACATGCTAGAAACATCAGACTTGGGCTAGAAAAACACAGTGTGTCCAGGCATTTCAAGAATAAACACAACTGTGATCCTACACTCCTCCAATATATAAGTATTCAAATCAAAGCAATGGGGAGACAAGGAGGTTACAGAGAAAAAATGCTATCAAAACAAGAAAGCTTATGGATTTATAAAATGCAGACTCTAGCACCATTAGGTTTAAATGAGGAGATTGATGTCATTGCAATAGGAAGTTTTTTTTACTCTTCATTTTAATGTACTTTGATTTATTTACATTAACTTTATAAAATAAATGATCAATTGACCATATAGATTCATATAGACTTAAAACAATATACTTGTTACCCATGTTGTTTAAATGATTTTTTTATATAAATATAATAAATTAATATTGGTTATTCAAGTTTCTAATTAGAATAAAATGATTTTATAGAAATGCCAATGGGATATCTTCCCCACAGTTGGATAACCCTGTTATTAGGAATATTATGTCTTTCGGTTTTAAAATACAATAAATGTCTGTAATACAATATGTGCTAAATCTGCCGTTCCAATAATAATGAACATATACCCCATCCTTTTTGCTTGAAAAGTTAACATGACGTTTTATATGATGTAAGATTGTCACTAATCTCTTTTTTCTTATGTTTCAGAGATTTTTTATATGTGTATAATATGCTATGTTGTTTTAAATAAAATCATTTTAGGATCCTATTTTGTCCATCTCTCCCCTCCCCTTTCCCTTCCCTATATTTAGAGATATGGGTAGTCAATACAATGCTAATTAGCGGTATTAGATTCAACAAATGGGCTGTCCTATCCTCCGGCAGCCAATCAGGAGAGAGTAATTGGTATAAAAAGCACCCAATGAGAGCCTTGGATATTCCCTGACGAAGTAATCTAATTACGAAATGCGTAGGAAGGTGCGTTCCAGTGCACACTTTTATTGTTTATGGACTTATCCTTTTACTACGAGTGTTAACTGTATGTGGACACTTTAAATCAGCATCCCTGCCTGAGACGCGACGGAACTTCAGTGACGTCATCAGAGGTCTGCCGAGAGCTCGATACACAGACCCAGTGAGGAACCGGTGTTGCTACACATAGGAGTAACCATCACTTCCCTATTCTGCCTCTTCAATCGGCTCGAATCGCTGTGACCTGGTGCAGTTGTTGATGTGGTAACATGTCCAAAACATGCCATGCCTATAACATTCTAATTTGCTGTACGTGTGATACTCACCTGCTGTTACATTTTAATATATAATTTACATACTACACTATGAGGCTTTGCGCTGTTTCTCTTTTTGTTTTTGTTACTAGTTTTGTGGTTTGTGGAGCCAATCCATGAAAACAGCAGCAGCAGCAGCAGCAGCAGCCTCACAACTATGTCACTCAAACTCAACAGGTTTTTTTTATACATATGCTTGTTGGTATTTATACACAGCACTATTTTGGTTTAAAGGTTTAAATCATCTTAGTTTTCTCTTCAATTATGGTTGTATATTGGTACTGTAATTCACATATGTAAATATCACATCACTATCTTGAGCACGGTTTTATTTTCACTTTTTTGACATAAGGATAGCATCAGAAGGACAAATTTCTCATAAGAGCCACGGGACCAGACACTCCCCAGACCAGCACTACCACCTTATACTAGTGAGTGTATCAGACCCATTTATGGTTGTGACTACAAGGTAGGATACACACATTTATAAGGTTATTTTTGGTTCTGTGTGTGTTCATATTAATGCACTCACTGAGTAGTCTTTATCACCTCGGGTATATAAACATATTACTTAATTTTTTTAAGTTTAAAATTTAAACCATATATGTTTTTGTTTTCACTATGCTATTAAAATGTGATTTTAGACCGTTTACCCAGTTCATAAGTGACCATTAAAATTATTATTTACAATTTGGTCAGTAGTGCACCACTATAGGGATTTCTTTGTATGGAGTGTGTATTCGTTACATACCCCATCAACTACCTGTTATAGTCGGCCTTCCTTCCTGGTAGCACACAGCTTTGACCCATTGTGCAGCTGAGCGAGATCCTCTCTCCCCATCTTGCTTTGTTTAATTCCTGTTTTTTTTGTATTTGCTTTGTTTAATTCTTGTTTTTTTGCTGTTTGCTTTGTTTAATTCTGGTTTATCTTTGTTGATTTTTGTTTAATTCTGGTTTATTTTTGTTGATTTATTTTTATTTTGGTTTATTTTGGTTGATTCTTTTTTTTAGTATACAGATGGGGGAAGGGGGTAGGGGATGGGAAACTCTGCTCAGCTAATGGTCAATCTTAGTAACTAAATGAGTAATGGTGCTGTGCTGAGAAATGAAGTAATAATACACACAAGAAAAAGAACTCAGCTGGTAGCACTCTATAACTCTGAAGTGAATAGATAGTTGTAATGAGTTGAGATAAGAAATTTAAAATAACTTTATTGATATATTAAAATAAAGGGGTGTACATAAATGAAAGTAAAATGACCGTATATCCCAGTCAGAAGCCTGCTATCACCGGGGTATGATAGGATAAATGCTGATTAGCGTGTAGCTAAAAAACTTTACACAAAACCTATATCACCATATATAGTATATATGGAGTGGTATACATATAGACACTTGGTTATACCTCCATACTAGCATATTGGAGGATTGTTGCCAGAGTAGAAGGGGTGTATCCCCTCCTCCCAACTGCAGCTGGGTTAGTGAGATAAATTGTCAGTTTAGCTGCAGGTATAATGGGTGTTATCTAGTAGTATAATCCTCACAGTTTAGAGGTACTTATACTTCAGCAAATAAACCAAAAGCCCCTGGTTTATTACAGGCATAGACACTATAAAAATCCTAGATAGATATCAGGATATTAAATCAATTGTATAGATAAAAGAGGTGGGACACTGCTCAAAACATAATACCACATAGAAAAAAATAGTAAAGTGAGCCTGGGGCACGGGGAAATGGGCTAAAGTAACAGAGAAAAAAAGTGACAGAGGTCACAAAAGTCCCCTATTAGTTGAACTCAAGGCAAAATAGTAGATACAAAACTTGTATGCAAGATAAGGACACAAAGTATATAAGTTCTACAGTGGCGGCCGAGCTAAGTCTAAAGCAGCCGCCACCGCAATCCCCGTCCAGACGTGGCTGGGTCCCGCTGCGTGCTGCGCGTCAGTGATGTGCGGTCACGCGTGCCAGGGAACGTGCCCACGGTTCACCCAAAGGTGGTGGCGGGGTAAGGGGGGATGTGGGAACAGAGGGGACCCCGGGGACCCGGAGAAGAGGGGCAGAGTAGAGCCAGAGGTCGGGGAAGGATGCGGGGAATAAGCGGCAAGATACGGCTGGCGCTCGGCCAAGTTCGGCACAGCGGCCGCGGGAGAAGACGGGTAAACTTTAGATTAAAGCTGGTCGCAGCAGTAGTGATTCTAAACCCTGAAAGTGCCACGTTCAAGACACAACAAGTTAGCTAGTCCTAACAGCTATATACATGTAAAGTGTTATCTAGTGATAGGTTATTAGTATCACTAAATTCAAAGAATAGTAAGCGAACGTATGTCCAAATATCATAACACACAAGTGAGGTAAGTATCTAAAAGATATAAGTATCCACAGTATGGACCAAACAAAAAGGTCCCAGATGGTAAATAAAGTATATACAAGAGGATACAAATACCCACTGAAAGACTATTGTCTAAAGTATGATAAATGGTCAGTAAATGACCATATATACACACAAAAAAAGTGTCACAAAAAATTATTATATAATAGTGATATCCACAATTAAAATACAAAAAATAATAAACTTTAATAATAAATAATCGCCGAGAGACAAGTGATGTGCAAATAAATACAAAAACAATGTGTATTAAAACCCCCCTTAGAGGGGAGCGGATGGGAGAGGGTAGTTACAGACCATATAGGGAAAAACACTAGGATATTAGTATATTATATATGTCAGAGGAGTGAAGTCCCTATTGTAACTACCAGATAGCTAAATAACTCTGTAGGAGGAGTCAGAGTAGGGCATAATACAACAGACGGAATATGTATATATATATATTTTGCATAAGTCAAAGAAAACCAAATGTCCCCATCCAAAGTTTCATAATGTATGTGAGGGAAAATACAGCGTCATTGGTTCTAGGCAATTGCAGCTGACAATAGCAATATATACAACCGTGCTCCTTGTACTCCTGGTGCTCAGTCTGACTGCAAGGGTATCGTACAGGGGAAACTCTGCTCCACGATGAAACCCGCTCACGGACGACCACTAGTAACGTCACGCCCCAACGCGCATTTCGTGTGACGCTTCACACTTCATCAGGGAGGGAGGAGCTAGTGTTGTGGATGTCTGTAATAGTTTATATGCATATTGCTGACAAGGGGGCTTGACCAGAATGGCCAATCAACATGCACGCTGTTGCTGTGTGTTAATCTACCATCCTGCGTGCATATCTAGAAATGAAATGAAAAAATCATTTAGTGGGTGAACCATCAGTCTTCCTTTTGTTTCATTTTTTTTTCCAATTACTTTTTCCATTCTAACTTATCATACTTTATTAGTGAATTCACTTGCAGAGACATTGCCTTCCACCTTTGATATCTCGTATACATGGTGGGTATTACTAGTATAATGACACCTATCTCCCTTGCAGAGACACATATATATATAGATATTATCATTTTATGTGTGTGTTTGCCTTTAATTTGATCTACCAAAGATCGTGGATTTTGTTTGTACCCAATATCTTTTGCTATGTTTGTTGGTCTCTTTGAGTGTATATGGGTTTGGCAGCACACACCATTCATATGCACCTCTTACCTTTCTAATTATTGATTTATTTCATTTCATTTCTTGATATGCACGCAGTGGTCGACAAATCACCCAAAAATCTACTTGCCGAACAAAAAATCTACTCGCCACCTAGCCCCGCCCCCAGCCCGCCCCCTTAAAAAAATTAATAAATTCCTAGTAAGAACAACATTCGTTTTTGACATTAGTTTATTTATTGTATTACATTATACTACGATTAGTTCTTGTTACGTGTGTGTGTGTGTGTAAATGTCAGATTTAGAAAAAAAAGCCAGATGTGAATGACTAGTTTCCTGCACCCTTTAACCAGTGTCTGGACGCCCCCGCTTAACAATATCTAAAGCAGCAATCCTGCCTGGGATCTTACCTGATCCGCAGTCCCTCAATGTCCAGGTACCCTCATTCCCGCAATGTTATACATTGGAGGGGAGGTGTTCCCTACCTATCTTCTGAGTTAGGGGGGATTCCGATGTCTCCCATGTGAAGCTTGAGTCAGATCTGAAAGAAAACAGTATACTGTAGGTTATTTCGGTGTAGGTATAGGGCAGTTAAGATATATAGGGTAAATAAGATATCCAGAGAGTGAGACAGAGAGAGTGTGAGAGAGAGTGAGACAGAGTGTGAGAGAGAGTGAGACAGAGTGTGAATATGTTTTAAAACCCTTTGTTGATAAAAGATATACTTTAAAACTATCCTAAGTCTTCTGGCATGGGGAATAGAATAAAAAGCTGCACTTTATTTCTTACCAGCCATATTCCCCACACAGTATAAAATAGTGGGCTACCAAACTTGGTGCCAGTCAGTCTACTCAGACATCGGACATGAAAGCCACAGAGGATGCCAGCGGTGTGAAGAACATTTGGACAGGAGGTTTAGGCTTGAATACCCATGTCCTGGGATGAATGGAAGTCATCGAGACTACCATTTGCCCCACCAGACTGTGAGGAGCCTAAACCAGCGGGTGGCTTCTGAATACCAAGTGGCAGAGGTGGCAATCTTGCGCATGCCCGTGTCTGATTCAGAAGATCCGCTTGCCCGGCTTCAGAAGACTGGCATCGCTCTGATTGGTTGGTGAGAAAGTTCCCATGCTAGGATTGGCTGTAGTATTTCATGAATGAACTCTGAAATAATAAAAGAATCCCTCAGCCAATCCGTTTGTGAGATTCTAAGCGCCAGAACAGCAGCAGCAGCAAATTTGAAATGACCACAAGATGCTCCGTAAGAAATAGCAAAGACACCGGCTTCAGAAATCCGATGCTAAATATTTTCTAAGTCCAGCTTTTTGCAGCCAAGTTCTGAGATTTGAACATAGCAGTCGCGGCTAGGATTGCAGGAGAATTTCGTTCCAGGACGTTTGGAGCTAACTCCCGGTGAAGTGATTTCAGCACCTCCGAAGGAAAGACAGCGGTGGCGTCAGGAACTTCTTGCCGATTTGAGTTCCAGGCTATTTCGGGCTATGTCCCGGTCAACTAAAGACTCTTGTTTTGTGTTATATTAAGCTAAGAAAGTCTAGTTTTTCCCCCAGGTCCCAAGTAACTGTGATCTTCTTATGTAGTTTGTGTTCCACTGTGTGTATGCCTTTTAATGTGAATAAATTTCCAATTGATTTCACTTATCTTGTTTTGCTCAATGTATGATCCTGATAAAAAGGTGTAAATGCCTGGTCTCCCGTGACAGCTTTGAACTGGGTTCACCCACGTGATGGCAGTGTTCTTGCCTCCAAGCTACCCCTTCAGTCCGCTATTTGCTTCCTTGTTTACATGTTGACGAATAAAAATAATAATGAGCTATTTTAGTCCAAAGATAACCATTGTAAATGAAAAAAAATGTAATTGAGCAAAATGATGAGAAGTACAGATGCAGCCACCAGTATCCGATCACTTGCCTTGGAAAATCTTGGGCAATCTCACAGTAAATGCCTCAACCTGCCCCAACATTTCCGTGAGATTCCTAATGGCCCATCGGATTAACACAGCAGGGGTCCCTGCAGTCCCATTCAAACGGAATGGGACTGCAGGGAAATCCTGCTGTATTTATCCGATGGGCCATTAGGAATCTCACAGAAATGTTGAGGCATTTACTGTGAAATGCCGTAGTGTTTAACCAGGCAAGTGATCGGATACTGGTGGCTGCATCTGTACATGTGGTCTCGAAATACACAATTCCAGCCATGATTTTATATTGGTCCACTACATACGGGGTGCTCATGTAATAACGCAGGGTAATAAATAACTAAAGTTAAGGCATACCTAAACCTGGTGTTACTACTATCCTGTGAAATAGCGCATTTGCCAATTGCTTTTACCCAATTACAATGTCTGGGTGGGAGTAACACCAGGCTTAGCTATGACTTAAATAACATTATGTTATTTCCCTGTGTTAACCTTAACAGGGTTTAGTGGATTTGGTATGCTTATGCTAATGGATCATTTGCATATCATTTGCGTGCCATTTTTACCAACACCCATAAAAATGTACACTTTGCTATTTAAATGCGGTTAAACTGGGTTAAAGTTGCATATTCACTTTACTGGATACAGCATTACTAAGAATTAACATGAAGTTAATATCATGCTAAATGGCCTTACAGAGATGAGTGCATCTGGACCTTAAAAAGGCTGCTACAATGTTGCACTCAGGACAATGGCCACATATAATTTGGGTTTTAATTGGAAAGAACCATGTTGTAAAATTAATTATTATTATTATTATTTTTAAGCACAAAAAATACACTACCTTGTTGAGGTATAGGAAGAAATACAATTACAAAGTTGTTATTTTAAATGTACATACCGTAAGTCAGTGTTTCCCAACTCCAGTCCTCAGGGAACCTCAACAGGTCAGGTCTTAAGGATATCCCTGCTCCAGCACAGGTGGCTCAGTCAAAATGACTGAGCCGCTGATTGACCCACCTGTGCTGGAGTAGGGATATCCTTAAGACCTGACCTGTTGGGGTTCCCTGCGGACAGGAGTTGGGAAACACTGCAGTAAGTTCACATTTGTCCCAACTCCTACCCACGACACGATGCCTTAATGGAGTATTTCATTTTCTAATACTAATTGATGTATCAGCAGAAAAGGATTGCTGATATCTTTTTCTTTTCCAGCATTGGGAGAGCTTTCAATCAAGGGATACAAATGTCTCTTGATGCATGATAACTTATTTATGTCTCCCCTAAGGCTGCGGTCCCAGTCACTGCCACAGCGCGCGGCTCGGCGTGCGCTGTGCGTGTAAGCACCGCCCCTGAATGGGAAAGGGCCCAGTACGCACTTTCACGCTGAAGGTGCAGACGCGCCATGCTGCAAGATTTTTTAAACTCAATGAAATTGAGTTTAAAACTTGCGAAGGAGGCGTGGCCACGCCCCCACCGGCAGTTCACCCAATGAGGGCGAACCAGCCGCGTGACGTAATGGGCACGCCCCCGCAAATCCCAGACCACGCCCCCTCCCATCGCAAGCTCCCTCTCTCCCCTCAGACCGCAGATCGCGGTTAGCGCTGTGCACGCGCCGCTCCCCCCCCCCCGCCGGGCGCGCGTGTCACAGACATGACTGGGACTGCAGCCTTATTCTAAAATGATGCCAATACGTCAAAATAGGTGAAAAGTACCTTTATACACTGGGTTTATTCACTGGTGAGTGAAAGAACATTAACAAGTGTTTAATTGAATGGCCATTAGTGACTGATAATAGCCATCATACTTTGGATAATAAACCCCTTTTATACTTACAGACATATGGTCAAAATGGATCTAATTGTTTATTTTATGACACAAAGCACATTTGTGTCCCTTGATTCATAGGGGAGTATTAATTAAACTGCTATAGTGCCGATTGGGGCACAATTGCAAGGGAACTCCCATTGACGCCTATCTCTTACATGGAATAGAAAGAGCTCAACAGGTATCAATCACAGTGAAAACATCTTGCAATGTGTTGTATGTGTATATGCTGAAAGCTTGCACTGTATCTGATGTCCGCCTGGCACAGAGAGAATTGCTTTAGGTTTTTGAAAGGGGCCTATTAAAGTACTATTATAAACACGTTTCCACGCTAGCTCATTAACATGCCACTGGAGGATAAATCTTAACCAGTGTAATTTTACCTCCACAGCAGATGAAAAAGATTGATTCTTTTCTTACCTCCTTCACATTTCCGTCTCATTTGGAGCTTTTTAAGATAACATTGTAGTTTTTTTGTCCTTTAACTGAATTGTCCTGAATTGAAAAGCATTTACCTCCGTTTGCATCCTCCCATGTAACAGGATAATATCCTAATCTGACAATTCAGACAAATCGAAAGCAGTTGGTTAAAGTGGTCAGAATAACTCCTGTTCTAAGTTCATAATGCAATTTAAAGCCAGTTTAGGCTTAAAGAGCATGTGGCTTATGAAAAGACGCAGTACTGCATGTTTAACTGTCCTCGCCCTTTACCATAGTATTTGAGAATGAACATGCTGCAATATTAAGCAAACCTGATTATACATACATTCTTACAAAAGCCTAAATCTTCTTTGTAGGGAATGGAAACAAAAATGGCACACACTGGGGTCTGTGTATCATGGCAATTTTGGTGCAAAACTGTGGCATGTCCATCATGCCCCTTGCATCAAAGTTGTGTGTTAGAGTATTTAAGTGAGTCTATCTTGGCTGTGAGCCATACGGCTGTGTCAACCCAAAGTGTCACATAAAGTGTCTGTGGAGTTAATACTGGAGTTAGAATTGGAGGTGAAGACTACAAGAAGATCTGGACTCTGCACAACAACAACAACCTTGTAACTGTGAGAACTTGACTCTCTAAATGCTGGGGTAATTTGTACTCTTCCTATCCTCAATACCTGGTTTAGTCTCTCCTCCTGCATCTCACTATGCCCTGCCTATTGCTTTTTCCGTTTTCTGTTTCCTCACTCCTTTGTACACGCTTCTGTTCTCTCCAACGTCCCCACACCCCTCCTATCCACATTTCTTCATCTCTCCTTCCCTCCAGCTATGCCTGTGCCCATACACTGCACCATTATTTATACAACTCTCTCCCAACAACTTCCTTACCCCTCAATAAAAAGCACCCCCACAAATCCTCTATTCACACCCTATTTCTACTCCTTCCTGCTGCTGGGGATATCTCTCCTAATCCTGACATAAACACACCTGCTCTCACCCACGCCTCCCTGCCATCTTCTCCTATGCAAATGGTGTTAACCTTCTGACTTAATCCTGACCAACCTTAAAACTTGCCCCACAAATCAAGCATCCCAATAGCCTCTGGCTACTGTCCCACACCCACCGTCACTCCTACCACCCATTGTGACCAAGCACACCCATCTACAGCACCAATTCCCTCACCTGCTGCCTCTGTAAGTTTCCCATCATACCACTTAGATTGTAAACTCTCCGGGACAGGGCTTTCCTTTCCTATTGTCTGATTTTGCTGCGCTTATTGTATTATTATAATTCCCCGTACTGTATTCTTTGTGAAGTGCTGAGTTTGGAGCTATATAAATAAAGACATAAAATACAATACAAAGTCTTTGTCTCCAATTTTGCCCCATCTGCAACTTGTGGAGTGTCAGTAGTACGAGGGGTAGAAGAGCTACATGGAGGATATAGCATATGCTCCCCCATTATTTCACCCATTAATTTTCTCCCCAAAAAAACACCATTACTGAAAGAAACTGTTCTTACATTAAGCCGCAGCTCTGTTTACCCCACCAACCCCCCCCGCCCCCTCCACCCGCAACAACAACAACAGCAGCGCATCCAATTGCACTTTCTCTGCGTTGATACATAGAACTCATTATTAGGGCCCTCATATTAATTAAAGCTGTTGACTGACCTTCCTGTTATCTCATAAAAAAACAATATGACATCGGAATCATTTAGGCATGAGCCCAAGCTAGCCAAAAAGGGGAAGGAAGGGGTAAGTGCTAAATGAATATCACTAATAAATAATCCACATTTTTATCAATAGAATGGGGGCATCTTCCTCTATATGGAAATACCAAGAAAGGGGGAAGAAAACAAGGAGAGAACAATGAAGATCACACTAGTAAATTATCAAAAATAAGACGAGACATACTTTACGACTTGTGCATTTCCAACGTTAGGAAAAGAGAGTACGATAGAAATTGTCCCGAATTAGAAAAACGGCTTTAGAGTTGCTGAGTCAGTTATCATCAGTGTTCGACAATCCTATACACCCAGTCAGTCAACCCACCCAGTCAGCCACCCAGTCAGCCACCCACCCACCCAGTCAGCCACCCACCCACCTAGTCAGCCACCCACCCAGTCAGCCACCCACCCAGTCAACCACCCACCCAGTCAGCCACCCACCCAGTCAGCCAGTCAGCCACCCACCCAGTCAGTCACCCACCCAGTCAGTCACCCACCCAGTCAGTCAGTCAGTCACCCAGTCAGTCAGTCACCCAGTCAGTCACCCACCCACCCAGTCAACCCACCCTGTCAGTCAACCCACCCTGTCAGTCAATCACCCAGTCAGCCACCCACCCAGTCTGCAACCCACCCAGTCAGTCACCCACCCAGGCAGCCAGTCAGTCACCCACCCAGTCAGTCACCCACCCAGTCAGTCAGTCATCCAGTCAGTCAGTCACCCACCCAGTCAGTCAGTCACCCACCCAGTCAGTCACCCAGTCAGTTATCATCAGTGTTCGACAATCCTATACAACTTTATTCTTACTTGGCTAGCTCCGCGAATTTCAGAGTATCCCGGTGATGTGCGGTTTTGTATAATTTTCTCCCGGGGTATATAGCGTTATATTCGCGGCTGTGATTTAAGCATTTTATTCCAGCTGGCTGCAATACTGCAATGCCGTGTAAAACCGCATGGGGGCGTTTGCGAGCTGTTGTCTTTGAAGCCGAGAAAATCATGAATTGTAATGCAGTATATACTGTATATATACAGTATATACTGTATAACAACAACCCCTATAACCCCTAACATACACTGGCGACACACTTTATTCGAGCTCGGCTAGTCCCACGAATTCGGGTATACCCAGGTGTATTGAGGTTTGTGACTGTTTTCTGCCCGAGTGCATTGAGTTATTTTCCGGCAGGGATTGAAGCATTTTATTCCCGTTGGCAGCAATACTGCACAGTACATATATATATACTGCATTACAATTCATGAATTGATGCCATCTGGTAGACACGCGAAGCATTGCAGCCTATTAAATCCTAATCATTATCATTTAACAGATCAGCCGCCCATCAGCCAGGCATGAACCCAGGCTGGGAAGGCAAATGCAACGGGGCTTGTCAGAGGTGAGGAGCGGCGCATTCCAGGTATCTGCCAGGTACATACCGGGTATTTGCTCGAATAAAGTGTGTCGGTGCAGTACACATACAGTACTCTATATGCACATCAATGATACTATAGGCCGTCCCCTGGCGAGATGTGTTTGCAGCAGAGAGAGAACCGCTGCTCTCTCTGCGCAAACATCAGCACATTAAAAATTATTTAAAATACATTTTTATTGATAGTGTAGATGTGCAGGGGGTCTCCGGAGCTGAACCGCGTTGGTTTCAGGTCGGGGGACCCCCTGCTCCCCGAGATACAGCCCCCTTTATGAGGTGCCGGTATCCCTCTGCTTTTAAAGGGCCCGATCACGTGACCGCGGCCTGTAACCCAAGCAGAGGGATACCGGCACCCCCTAAAGGGGCCTGTATCTCGGGGAGCAGGGGGTCCCCAGACCTAAAACCACAGCGGTTCAGCTCCGGAGACCCCCTGCACATCTACACTATCAATAAAAATGTATTTTAAATGTATTTATTTATATTCATTTATTTATTTATTTAGATTTATTTATTAATTGTGCTGCTGCTGCTGTGTGTGAATTTTTTTTATTGTGGGTAGCGG
>WSYH01007802.1:0-31635 GCA_036426205.1 Ascaphus truei | reverse complement strand
AATGCGCGCGTGGTAATATGGGCACACGGGGATACGCGCGTGGTATAAGGTCACACGGAGAGCCGCTGTATAAGGTCACATGAGAGGCGCGCTGTGGTGTAAGGGGCACACGGAGAGGGGCGTCGCGAGTGTATAGGGCACACGAGGGAGATGCCGTGTGTGTAGTGGGCACGCGGGGATGCGCACGCGGGTGTATGTGCGCGTGTGTATATGGCACACGGAGATGCGGCGTGTGTGTTATATGGGCACTCGGAGATGCGCCGTGTGTGCGTATAAAGTCACACGGGATACGCGCGTGTGTATAAGGTCACGGAGAGGCGCGGGTGTAAGGTCACATGAGAGCTCGCGTGTGTATAAGGTCACACGGAGATGCGCGCGTGTGTATAAGGTCACACGAGATGCGCGCGTGTGTATAAGGTCACACGGAGATGCGCGCGTGTGTAAAGGTCAACGGAGTCCGCGTGTATAAGGCACACGAGATGCGGCGTGTGTATAAGGTCACACGGAGATGCGCGCGCGTGGTGTATATGGGCACACGAGATGCGGCGGTGTTATAAGGCACACGGAGATGCGCGCGTGTGTATATGGGCACACGGAGATGCGCGGTGTGTACATGGCACACGGAGATGCGCGCGAGTGTACATGGGCACACGGAGATGCGCGCGAGTGTACATGGGCACACGAGAGCGCGCTGTGTACATGGCACACGGAGAGGGCGCGCTTGTGTATATGGGCACACGGAGACCCGCGCGTGTGTATAATGGGCACCGGAAATTGCGCGCGTGGGTATAATGGGCACACGGAAAGGCGCGTTGTATAAGTCACACGGAGATGCGCGCGTGTATAAGGTCACACGGAGATGCGCGCGTGTGTACAGGGGCACAGGAGAGGTCGCGAGTGTACATGGGCACACGAAGGGCGCGCGTGTGTACATGGGCACACGGAGACCCGCGCGTGTGTATATGGGCACACGGCGATGAGCGCGCACGAGAGTCGTGCATGGGCACACTGAGAGGTGTGCGTATGGGTACACTTGGGGGGGCCGTATGGACATACTTAGAGCGTGTTACCGGGTTATAAAACGAATAAGGGAGCTGCATGGCGCTGTAGGGGCAAAGGGGACAGGTACGATTATAGTCGTGCCACGTGTTTGTAGCGAACTGGTTTGAATGCAGGGTAGAGGAACGTTTATTGTTTTGAGCTGATCTTGTCTACCTCTGTCCAGCCGGGTGGCATACTCTTTAAAATTTGTTTAGCAGCTTTGCATGGCATTTCCTCGAATATTCTTCAGGAGTTCGGTAAGGTGACCGTTTTGATATTCAAGCCGTCTAATAGTGGATGGGGTTTTGATGGTAGATTCTGCTATTGCGTTAAGGTGCTGGTTACGGGCTTCAGTTGACTGAGGTGTGGTGCTGCCTTGAGACAAGGTAAACAGCACAGATGGTGTAGGTGCTGGTGTCTCACAGGACTGGGTAACACACATGAAGACACTTTGAATCAATCAAGACATTACCCATGATATGGGAAAGGTGACCCCCCCACCCCCATTTGGTGGCTAATTGGTGGAAGCCATACCGATGAGGACTGGCAAACCTACCTTATTCGCCTCGTCAGGCAATTATGTTCCTAAGGGGAACTGGGCAGCCTGCGTTGGTGCACCTACGTTATAGTCCCTTGGCCAGGTATGGTGGTGGGGTGGCCGGTTTAAGTGTGCGCTTGAATGTTCTTGCTAGCGAAGGCCCGAGCGAACTGCAAAGGTGTGATCTCCGAGCACGGAGCAGGACGGCGATCGAATGCTGGTTGCATGGCTTATTTCAGCGGTGATCTTTGTTTTCCCCTCTTGGATTTATGGCGGCTCTGGTGGTTGGCATAGTTGCCCTAGCCTAGCGCACCCTTTAAATAGTCTCCAAGCAGCCACTTCACAGAGTGGGCACACGCAGTTCGCGCGGGTTTATATGTGTGCGTGTGGATGTATATGGTTGCGCGCGGGTGTATATGGGCACAAGGAAATGCGCGCGGGTGTATATGGGCACACGGAAATGCGCACGGGTGTATATGGGCACACGGAATGCCGCGGGTGTATATGGGCACACGGAAATGCGCGCGGTGCATACGGTTTGCTGTGCGGGGAGAGGGGCTGGCGGAGGCACGCGGTCACACGAGCGTGAGGCCCTGGTTTGTTAATCCTGGGGCAGGCAATAGTCGCGACCCGTGCAAGCAGGGACGGGCCGGTGCCCAGTCCGCGAAAATTTTGGAAAATCATACGGGAAGCGGGCTGCATGGCATCAATGGCAGAGCAGTTACGCCTTCTTCAAGTCGAGGCGGAAAACCATGACGAGGCATGGTTGGATCGGTGGCTGCAGGCTTTGTTCTCTGCGAAACCAGCACGTGGCACTAAGGCTGCTCCCCGCGGGAAGGGAAGCAGAGGGCGCTGCAGCACAACGCGTCGGGCGACAGTCCCCAGGCACCATTGCGCACTAGACCGGCGGCATCAGAGAAGCCGCGCTCCACAGGAAGGGAGCGCGGAGGGTGCTGCATGCAAGGCGGCAGGCGAAGTTCACAACCGCACGCAAGGCGGCAGCCCTCGGTCACGGTACCGTGAGGCAGGGCGTCACAGCGGCCAGGTCGGGCCTCAGCAATGGTGGGGAAGACTTCGACTGCTGGGACGCAGGGTGTGGCGCGCTGGATGCGTGCGAGTGTAGGGCGCGCGTAATGCGCGCGTGTATAGCTGCTCCCCGCGGGAAGGGGAAGCAGAGGGCGCTGCAGCACAACGCGTCAGGCGACAGTCTCCAGGCAGCATGCGCTCTAGACAGCGGCAGGCAGAGAGGCCGCGCTCCACAGGAAAGGAGCGCGGGGGTGCTGCATGCAAGGCGGCAGGCGAAGTTCGCACCCGCACGCAGCCCTCGGTCACGGTACCCGGCGAGCAGGGCGTCACAGCGGCCAGGTCGGCCTCAGCGATGGTGGGGAGGACTTCGACCGCTGGGACGCAGGACCGGCGGATCGGCGCGCAGTCGGCCCGCGAAGGAGGGGCGGCGACTTCCAGCCACCGTGACGCAGAACAGGGCGTCACGGCATGCACAACGCCGCCCGTTGCTAACGCGGCGGTGTCACTGTCAGAATTTCGCCTGCAGAGTCGGCAGGGCCAAGGAGACCAAGACGGCCAACCGCAACCGCGGTTGGTGCCAATGTGTTTCGGAGAGCAGAGAACCCAGCATGGTTCGACTACGTGGAGACGGCATCGGGTGAAGGGCGAACCAAGTCGCGGCACAGGTCTCTTCCCACGAGAGGCCACAATGGCCACGGCCGGATGTCACTGGCACCGCGAATCCCACTCCAGTTCCATCAGCCGGACCCCGGTGTCTTTCAATTCTTCCAGCCACGGCCGGGGTCAGGGCACGGTAGCGGACCCACCCGCAGCATCACGCACTGCACAGATGGTGGAACAGCCCCGGCGGGCGGTTGATGGGGACACGCCGTGGAAGGTACGGCATATGGCGTATCGGGTAATGGTAAGGAGTCGCGTTTAGGGCGGCATCGAGGAGATAGGGCAAGGCGTCAAGGCTTGCAGTGTGTGACACAGAGCGAGCAAGGGAGGAGGCGTGGCCCAGTCCACTGCCAGGGTCTATTCCCCAGGGGTCGCTGAGGGCGGGTAAGAAGCCTGCAGCAGTAAAAAAGGCGAAATCCCAGATAGCGCTGGGAAAGGCGGCCTGCGGCTCCGGAGGTGGGTATGTCCGGGACCGGGTGAGGGATAGTGCAGCGAAAAAAGCGATTCTCAGGGCATCTTTAAAAACCATGGCAAGTTGAGTAATTACTTCTCCAGGCGCGATTGGCACCCCAGGTAAATGGTAAGGACAAGCTGGGCTGGTAGAGGAGCATGGGTCCCGCTGCTAGGCGTGCCAGGCGGGATAGACTTATTTCAGTTTCCGGGAAGGCTTCGAGAGGGTCTGGAGGGTTGGCGGTACGGGCCTAGTTTAAGGGGGGTTAAATAGGCCCGTCGGTGGCGGCTCTTGGGGGTAGGTGCTTTGTTCTTGCCAGACTGGGAGCTGGGCCGTTTGAGCCCGGGGGAGTACGAGTGGGCAAGGTCAGTTATCCATGACCTCGAGAGCCCGCTCCGTAGGGGACACGAGGTCAGCGGTTCAGGGCCGGCTGACCGTCCCCTCCCCCTCCTGACAAAGGAGCACACTCTGGCAGGGAGTGCATTTACCCCATTAGGTTTTCTGTATAAATAAATAGCCGCGGCCATTTTACCTCCAGCTCCCGTTTCCTGTCTTTATTTGTTTGTTGCATGTGGGTACAAGGCGGGGGAGAGGGGAACCGCCTGGAACCTCCCTGGTCAAGCGGCACCCCCTAGCCATAGGCGGGGGGCTTCATGACCGGGGGGGTCCGGCCTTCCCCTCGCTGGCCCGCCCCCACACCTCCCTCCCCAGCACAGGGAGGAGTTCATGGAAGGCCTACTTAAGGCCAGGCTGGCGGGCAGCACATCCTCTTTGGCTGCCCGCCAGACGATTTCCCACCCACCCATCCCCTTAGTTAGTGATTGCAATCATGTAATGAACGGCAGCAGAAGGTTGAGCAGGGCAGGTATTCCCAGGAATGTGGACATATGCATTGTATGCCGTGTTAATGGTTTTTGTTCCGTTACAGCACGAACAGCTGATAATGTGCTGAGTGAAAGGACGAGTTTCCGAGCAGGAGGGGTCATTGTCCATTTTTTGCCTTTGTCGCGGCGGCTCTTGGGGGTAGGTGCTTGTTCTTGCCAGACTGGGAGCTGGGCCGTTTGAGCCCGGGGGAGTACGAGTGGGCAAGGTCAGTTAATCCATGACCTCGAGAGCCCGCTCGCGTAGGGACACGAGGTCAGCGGTTCGAGGGCCGGCTGACCGTCCCCTCCCCCTCCTGACAAAGGAGCACACTCTGGCAGGGAGTGCATTTACCCCATTAGGTTTTCTCTGTATAAATAAATAGCCGCGGCCATTTTACCTCCAGCTCCCGTTTCCTGTCTTTATTTGTTTGTTGCATGTGGGTACAAGGCGGGGGGAGAGGGGAACCGCCTGGAACCTCCTGGTCCATGCCAGTTCTTTTTTCCCTGAATCTACATGTGGTGACTACCGGTTATTTACCTGGAAGCTCCCCGGGATAAGGCTGTACTCCCACGTGAAATCATTTCCGAAATGCCACCCTTTCTTTTCTGCTTTTACCCGACTGGGTTGATTTGTGCTCATTGAAAGAGACGTTTTTCCTCCCTGAACAGTTGGACTTTTTTGTGGCGCTAAGTTTCAATTCGTAGGAACTGTGCTCACAGTACAAATCAATTTCTCAGTTCGGTTGTTTTCAAAGGTTCTCGGTTATATTACGATAACGTCCAAACGCTGTTCCAAACTCCATGTGAAGAGCGGGCCCCCATAGCAGTTTATCTAATTCTGAACTTTTGCATTGATTTTGGGCGTACCGACTAAAGCAGCCACTTTTTAGTCAAGAATTTTTTCAGTCATCAATGCAGCAACTTCCCAACACGGGAGATGGGGCATGTTGACTTTGAGTTTTTCTTTTTTTCGTTCTTTGAATTCAACATCAATGTTCAAACATCCAAAAACCTGATTTGGGGCTCATTATGCTGATTGCACCTGCTTTTGCTTCGTCACAATTTTTTTTTGTGCTTTGTTTTGTTAATATGCGTTGAGTTTAAGAAAAGATTAGAAAAATAAACAAAAACCAAAAATATAAAAAAAAAAAAAATCTGTTTTGTGGCATGCCTGGTTTTTTTTTTTTGCTTTTTTCATTTTTTTTTTTTAATTCACCTCAATGGCAGAAACATCCCGAAACTTGATTAAGGGGCTCAATGGTGTTTGAATTCGCATCCTGCACTTGCTTTCCACTTGCTATTTGTTTTGGCGCTGCATTTATCAATAAGTACGTGTTTTTATTTCTAATATTGTTTGATTCATTACTTTTGCTATAACTGTCCTTTTCTATCGTTTTGGTTAAGTGGATAAAAAAGATTTGAATACAACAAAAAACAAAAAATAAAGTATTCGTTTTGCTCCTTTATGAATTACTTGTTTCGTTGTTTGTCATTGAATGTTATTTTGTTAAAACTCAAAACTTTTACATATTTCGGTCCATTATTTGGTATTTTTTTTGTGCTTTATTTTCAATTATTTTCGATGTGTCCTAATCTTTTTGAGATAAATAAAAATTACGGAAAAAAAAAAAAAAAAAAACAAAAAAAGTATAACTGCCAAAATAATAAATAAAAAAAAAAAAAAAAAATATGCCAGGTCACTAGCTATAAACAGTCTCGAATTTAGCTTAGGCTGAATTTCCGGTGTTCGGAAAAACGTCCGTCTGCGACCATTCTATATTTCTTTGTCATTTATCTTGTACTTGTTTTATTTAAGTATTGATCATCGCTGTACTCTTTTAATACTTTTCCCACTCCGTGTAAATCCCTCGACTTCTGTGTCAAGATAATTTTTATTAGTAATTATTGGTAATTGTACGTATGTGTACAGTATATATATATATATATATATATATATATATATATATAAAATTTGTTTTCTTAGATAACATCTATGTGATTAGAAATTGGTGATAAGGATCTAACCCAGGATCAAGAACATGAATTGATAACTATATATCTATGAGAGGGTGATCCCAAATAAATAAACAAGGAGACAAATTTCCTTGTATCTTATAAATGTATTTGTAGAATACTAAAAAAAATGATTGTTCTTTAATTGAGAAATATATAAATATAGAAAATTCTAATCATTAGAAAGACCATCTATTATAAATAGTGATATGTACAAAGTAACAGGCAACAAAAACTATCTCATAAGAATCAAACTCCTAAATGCATCACAAATGTATCTAATATGTCTTTTTTCCCTGAAATAATATGTAATGCAGACAGTGTATTTAAATCTTCATAAAACACAATCCACTCTGTTTTACCTATTTACTTAAATCCAGTCTTTTCAAATTATGGATTTTGATTGATTGTTATTATTATTAATTTTGGAATCTATTTGGATTTTGGAAATCAAGTAATGAAGAAAACGGAGCAAAGCACCCTTACTTTACCCTTGTCACCCTGATTGCTCAAATCGCCACCCCCGCTGCCTATCAGCATACGGCATTTGCCGTCATGTTAGTGGCAAAATAACACAACAAAGATGGATGCACGCAAGCTAACCATATTTGGCCGTCATGTTAGGGGCAAACACACAAGATGGATTCACACGCAATGCACCCATATTCTCTCTCGTGCCCAGGGCTATTTATAGCGTGAAACGCTTAGAGTTTTTTTCTGGGACATGTGCTAACGCTCCAATACACGTATGCTTTTAGTTCATTTTTCTGAAGCCCCAGCACTTTTGTGCTGGGCTGCTGCGCTTCGTTTTTCCTCTCGTTTTCTTCTCTTTGCATTTCGTCTACCATCACTTGAGTCAACGCCAAAACAAGAAGGACAACAACAGACTGAGTAACATCAAGTTTTTTCACTAGAATTGGCTGTGTTATGGGAGGCTACCTTATTGCATACAGCAGGAATTATTTTAGTCTCCAGGTGAGTCCCGTCATAGGATGATTACCGGATGACACTTTCTTATATAAATCTATATATTAATTGAAAGATTCAACAGCGCCTGGGTGTAGACTAGCCCCACAGTAAGACTCCTGACACAAAAACAAACAAACAAACCCACAACTATGTTGCACTATGACCCTATAAACATTGTAAAATGTATTATTTCCAAAATATATAAGGACTCAGATGGTGGTCATAAACAGGGTTTACTGCTGGTGAGTGTGTGTAACAATATAAAATTTCAACATGTATCTGTATAATTTTTGTGTGTTACCCCCTCTAATTGGAATCAACAAGGATGGATGAATGAACTATTATTGCCAAAACACTGAAAAATATGAATTATCAAAATAGAATATGATTCGGTGAAATTATTAAACCAACAATTGACATTTTAAAAAATGTAAATAAAAAAAACAAAACGTGTAAAAAATTAACTAAAAAAAATATATGTCTGTTTCCTGGTTTAGCCTCACTTGTTCTCAGAGTCTCGCTTCCTGTCTCAGAAGGAAGGCTTTTTCTAACCACTGTAATCATCCAGGTGTGTTAGTTAATTGCCTACCCGCAGTTAACCCACCACACTGCTGGGTTAAGAGGCCCCTTTGTAACAGGATAGTCCCCTGTTACCGAACCCTTTTCAGTGAACAAGGAGACTCCGACACAGAATTGCAGGATCCGATATAAGATTTTTATTAATTGAACTGTCTTAATGATACGGCACTCAAAGACTCTTCGACAGACTACCACGGATGATTTTTTTCTGTCTTGTCGTCAGGAGAGCCCAGTTTAGCAGAAAGCCACAACGTTTCTAATGCCGTTTGTCAAGGCCTATAAGTGTGAAGCAACGGCTTTTCAACCATGGTTTTCCTAAAAAATAATACAGAAATCGTATTGGAAGTTGAACCGGATCACAATAAAGTTATCTATTTTTCTCCAAACCTGAAAGTTTCTAGTTTACACAACATCATCACAACTCTCATTAAATTTAATGCTTTTTAGTTGTTTTCTTTACATTTTTGTAAGAGTAAATGCTTTTTTATTATAATTAGGAAAACTTATGGACATTCATATCTGTTTTTATTTACCTATAGGCAGTCATAGGAATACATTTTTTTAGTGGGTCACTTAAGGAGAATTTATAAAAACCAACCGGGCCACGGAAAAAAAAAGTTGGGAAATGCTGGTCTAGAAGGAGTAGGCCGTCCATTTAGTATCTTTAAGATGTGGCTTTTGGGACCTTCCACTTGATCTGTAGAAAACTATCTAGATTCGGATAAATTTTGACGCATGGAACCTAAATGCCGTATGATGGGCCTCCCGGGAGGATTTAATCTATCTTTATGAACCGTAGTAGGAAATAGCTTTGGAATTTCAGTTTCTATGCTCCAAGAAGTTAAATTCATTATCCATCCAATATCTCTAATTTCCTAACTTCTTCTATAGTTGTCTCAATTCCTTTTAAAGATTCATCCGGATTGGGATCCAAATTTTTCATATGTATGGGCGCTCCTAATATACGCGCCTCCTCTCCCATTTAATAACTTCGGTCCCTCTTGACCACTTCCCCCCCCCCTTATCTGCTTGTTTGATACTATCGCTCATCGGATTGCTAGCTGGAAATTGTGAGTACAAATTTTCTGGCTGGAAAAGGGATCCATTAAGATTCACATTTTGGATACATGAAAACAGTGACAGTCAGGCGCATTGAGGAACATAAACCCTTTAATATTAAAAAATGATGATAGCACAATATACAACAAATCTCATTGATTAGTTTAAATAATAAAAACGAGGCGTAACCATTATTAGGGAATTACTGGTTAGACAAACCATTACAAGCGAGGAAATAAACGGTCTGCTAGTTTCCCATTAGCACTACAGAATGGGTCCCGACGATCTGATACATACCCTGCTGGAAGGAGGGAAGTGAGTGTAGAGACCCGAAACCTCCAACTCAAAACCTCCACAGGAACAGCACACGTGGAGACATACTGCATGCACGATTTTTGTCTGTGTTTCTCTTCTTTTCATATACTTGGGCAGCTCCTCGAATCTTTTGACATCTGCAAAACTTTTGGATTGAAGAAGAAATCCACAAAAGTGTTTGAAGATGCATCTATATTTGTTTGTATTTGTTCGTTTATATATTTTACACTTAAGGTTCACTATAATCACCGAGTGGATTTTTGAATGCACCTACCATATCACTAATATATCTTCTGGTTTAAATTTTCTTTTCCACGGAATAAATATTTTTTAAGCGCGTTTATAACTTGCTCTATCTCACTTTCAGTGTAATATGCCTCAGCTTGCTGCCTAATCAGAATTAGCGGCTGAACAGTGCGGACTATATTCGTCCACCTTTCCAAATAAGAATTGCAAAAATGTGGCCCTGTCTAGTAGAAAAGTGGTTACTTTCTGACAACAGCTCTTCTAAGGACCCGTATGCTTAGCTGAAAATCCTAACCGCCGATGCACTAACTTGGTTGATGTGATTTTCCGGCGAAATGCGAAGTTCCCTGGCTATTGGAGCTTGATGGCACGTTATAGGCTGAATGACCAATTTATGTTTTTACATATTTACTAATGTGCTTGACGGACAAATGGCATTAGTAGGGTTGTTGCATGGTGTTATCTTGAGTATGAATCGCAGAGAATGTCAGTTGTGTTTTGAGCAATTTCGAACGTCTAGTGAGTCAGTTGTTGGCAAAACTCCCAGTGTTCTTCGGATAACGTTTTTGAGTCGGTAGAATTGGTACCCACAAAAACTTTTTTAAATGTGACCGTCCTTTTGTGCCAGTACACGTGGAGCCAAACTTCATTTGCTGCTTTAAAGGATTGCATCTTAATAAGATGTGTTGTCTGCACTCAGCATGGCGAACGTTGGCATTGGAGTCCTTGAAAACACTCATTCTGAAATCCTAAAAACTGTCGTTTACCATGATTCCAGTTTGGGATGAAGCTTTGTTCAACTTTTTGTCTGATGCTTTGGTACCCGCATACTCAAAAGCACTCATCACAAAAAGTTGGTACCGTTGTCGGAAAATTTCATACACCTTTTCGCAAAAAAACTAAAAACGTTTAAGGTGAATGATACCTAAAACCGAATTTAAGAAAGCTCAGAACAAGCACATAAAAGATGTGGACGGCAAATACACGAACATCGTTTGAATTGTTAAAGGAGAGCGGCACCCCCTAGCCATAGGCGGGGGGGCTTCATAACGTGGGGGGGCCGGCCTTCCCCTCGCTGGCCCGCCCCCACAACCTCCTCCCCAGCACAGGGGAGGAGTTTCATTGGGGAAGCCCAACTTAAGGCCAGCGCGGCGGCAGCACATCCTCTTTGGCTCCCGCCAGACGATTTCCCACCCACCCATCCCCTTAGTTAGTGATGCAATCATGTAATGAACGGCAGCAAAGGTTGAGAGCAGGCAGGGTATTCCCAGGAATGTGGACTATGCATTGATGCCGTTTAAGGGTTCTTGTTCCGTTACAAGCACGAACGCTATAATGTGCTGAGTGAAGGCCGGTTCCGAGCAGAGGGGTCATGTCCCAGTTTTTGGCCTTTGGTCGCGTCGGCTCTTGGGGTGTAGTGCTTGTTCTTGCCAGAACTGGGAGCTTTGCGTTTTGAGCCCGGGGGGAGTACGAGTGGGCAAGGTTCCGTTTATCCATGACCTCGAGATCCCGCTCGCGTATTGGACACGAGGTTCATGCGGTCGAGGGCGGCTGACCGTCCCTCCCCCTCCGACAAGGAGCACACCTGGCAGGGAGTGCATTTACCCATAGGTTTTCTGTATAAATAAATAGCCGCGGCCATGTTACCTCCAGCTCCCGTTCCTTCTTTCTTATGTACTTGCATGTGGGTACAAGGCGGGGGGCAGAGGGGAAACCGCCTGGAACCTCCTGGTCATGTTTACTTTTGTGTAGCTTGTCATAGTTCATGTGGACCATCATCGATTATTTTAGCAAGTGCAAAAAAAAAACATTATCCCGACGTGAGTACGATGCGTTCTGTTGACCCGTTGTAAAGTAAAAAAATACCGAGCTTTGCCTCTGGGCATATTTGCAAACAGAATAACGTGTTTTTAGAGAACACCGGTCAATGATTTGTGGTGTGTGTGGTGCTAATGGGGTAGGGTTACTGTGTCATTATTTTAACGGCGGCGATTCTTTCCTCAGTTCGTTTGGTGGAATTTTTTAGTTAGTCATGAATCTCTTGTAAAGCATATTGTTTGCTGCTAGTGGACCACACTAAACTTGCGCTTATTGATTTGGGAGTTTTTGGAATTGTTTCAAAAGCAAAATGATTTCAACTGCCATTTTGTCTAGTTTTTCTAAACCCTGGAGGAAACCTCTTGGCTGACTTGTCTTTAAAAAAGGTAAACCAAACCACCCCCCTGGACGGTTTTCGGAAACGTATTCCAGTATGTCTTCAGTGTGTCAAGCGTATTGTGACCTTGCAGCAAAACTTGACCGAAGTATTTTAATCGGAAGCTGGCCTTTTTTTCAGGCAGATTTTCGTGAGCTGGAATGAATCCAAAGGCTTTCCCCCAAACAAAAAAAAGAGGAAGCCACGTTGTAAATGCAAAGATTCGGGATTCCATTCAATGGAAAGTGGCAGACCGCCAAAGAACCGCCCATTGATTGAAAAAACCACCAAGGGTCACCAGTTCACCTTCTGTAGTGCAACAAAACCCGACTTTTCTTTCGTAAGCACACTGAAAATTGTGTGGGACGAAGGTACTTTCAGGGGTGGGTGGGTAACTTCTTCTCAACGATCCTAACACGAAAGAAAAATTTTGCCCATCTTCAAGCTAACGGTATGTTTGAAACATCATTGAAAGTGGTTTCAGCTGTTCTTGAGTACGGTTAAATTGCTAAGCTGGCGGAATTGGTCAACTAGGTTCCTGCGGTCGCAGTTCCTCCTCAGGACCCTCGAAGGCTTTCAACTAACGCTTTTTTCAAGTAGCTGTGAGCCTGTTGTGCCAGATTATATGTTTATAAAACCAACTAGTTACTGTTAAGACCAGTGAGCCAACAACAATTAGTTTGACGTGGCAAAAAGCTAGTGTGGCTGATAGTGACAATCGGGTCATGGTTCATGAGTTTTGTCTCCCAGGGCGGCTTCCTTGTTGACCTTTCCTGAATGCGCACTTGTCTCGTGTTATTGAATTATTGCTCTGCCCACACTGAATCAACCTGTCCTCGAACAGACCCACTAATAGCTGTAGCCATGTTGCAGTTTATTTACTGTAGAGGGGCTGATCCACATTTCCAAAAGTGTATTAACTAGGCAAAATAATTATCCGATCATATGCCATTCTGCTTTCAGGCACTTTAATTTTTGAGTTCGTTTCCATCGTCACATTTTTTGAGAGGATATATCACACGACTTAGTTCAATTACGAGCGAGCATTTTCGCATCTTGCAAACAACCTACATACGGTGCTTTAACACATTGATTAACTGGCAATGTGTGTGATTGATGTTCACCTTAGAATGCTACGTATGTGCCTCTTTCGTCCCATCCTGTTTTGCAATGATTTCAGACTAAACACCTGGGTATGCAAATTTTGCATGGATGAGCCCATCCCCTCTAAAAATTGAAACCATCCTGTGCCTGCTCTCCTACAACTAGATTTGCGCTATTTGCTAAGAGTGGATATTTAACAGCCTTGCGGGAAAACTATAGGGATTGCAAAAACGCTTGCTTTACCCCCTTGAATCAGTGCTTATAATTAATCATCGTGGGCATAGAAGTTTCCTTTGATCACAATGCAAATAATCTGGTGGAGAAACTGGGAGAGTTTTTATATCTGCGCAAGTGTTAGGGCGATTCAGTGGAAGCCAAACAGCGGTTGCCGTTGAATCACACTAGGGAAAACCCTGTAGCAAATGTCGTCATGACGTGGGGGGCGATTTGGATAAACAATTTTACTTCATTTTTTCACAGTTAGTTCAGGACAAAAGGTTTTAAGCGTTTAACACAATGCTGGTGTTGCAACTTTTTTTGCTATATAAAACATTGCATAGGGTATTAGCATTTCAATCGTCTTGAGTTCACCAACTAATTCCAAGGCCACTTAGAAAACGCAGGTGCAGCAGCGGGCTGAACCTTACTCAGCAGATGCCAGTTCTTTTTTCCTGATCTACATGTGGGAAACTACGTTGCTTAACTGGAAGCTGCCCAGGTCTAAGGCGGTACTCCCACCGTGAATCATTTCCGAATTCCACCCTTTCTGCTTTTACCGACTGTGATTTGTGCTCATTGAAAGACGTTTTCCCTGAAGAGTTGGCTTTTTTTGGCGCTAAGTTTCAATTCGTAGGAACTGGTGCATCACAGTACAAATCATTTCATGGGAAAAGCGGTCCCCCATACCTTTTATCTAAAGTCTGAAATTTTGAATTGGATTTTGGCGATACCCGACTAAGGGGCTTATGCAGAGACGATCGAATAGAAGAAATATTTGGCAACAAAAGGCCACAATTTTGCCATATTTAATGGGCGAATGGCCAGAGACCTGCGTTAGCCCTCGTTAACCAGAGGGATATGTCAGATAATGTGGCGAGTTCAGACGTGCGAGATTCTGTCATACTAAGGCGTCGATGTATACCCAACCTTCTAACAGTGCTGCATTGACGTCTCCAGCAGCCCGCTCTGCTCTCGCGAGAGCGGGAGTGTTTGCAGTGACAACTTTTGAAGTACCGGTCACTCAGCAAGCGGGAAATTCCAATTTTTTCCGGGCTGCTTCAGTGTTGAGACACGAAATTAGTCCGTTCACCGCACCGTTAACCCAGTCGGTCAAACATGAAACTGTTTGGCTGTGTTGTGTCCCCCCCCCCCCCAATTGTATAGCAATACTCAATGTTCCCCTCTGTATGCATGTGTTTAAACCCGTCACATTAAAGTGGTTTTGTTTGCCTGTCACTGTCAGTAGCCAAGCACGTCTCCCTGTTACAAAACGTTACATACCCTTCTTCATCTTCAACGTTTATGTTTTGGTTTTTCCACAGGGGTTTTGGCTACATATTTGTAGTAATTTGCCCGTCCTCAATTTGTTTCACTGTTTAACCTTGTGTTTGCTTTATATATTTTGTTTGCTTTGTGTGGTCACTTTTGTTGGTCATTGTCAACAGCGCTCGAACCCCTTAACTTTAGAAACATGGCTACAATGAGGGGGTTTTCCTGTCGCTGTTCTGATGGTGCACAGAGTTTTTACTGTTCCTCCTTTCCTCCTTACTTTTGCGGAACCGTCATCCTCCTTTGCAGTCTATGCTTCTGCTAACGTGGGGGTGTGAGGGGTGCCGTGTGATCGTGCGGGTTCTGGTGGCGTGTGAGGGGTGGTGGTGTGCGGGTGAGGGGTGCTGGTGTGCCTGTGAGTGGGGTGGTGTGGGTGTGAGGGGTGGTTTGTGTGCGTGTGATGGGTGGTGGTGTGCGTGTGAGGGGTGCTGGTGTGCTGTGCGGGGTGCCTGGTGTGGGGTGTTAGGGGTGGTGGTGGTGCGTGGAGGGGTGGTGGTGTTCGTGTGAGGGGTGGTGGTGTGCTGGAGGTGCGGTGGTGTGGGTGTGGGGTGGTGGTGGTGCGTGGTGAGGGTGGTGGTGTGCCGTGTGAGGGGTGCTGGTGTGCTGTAATGGGCGGTGTGTGGGTGGTCAGGTGTTCTGCTGTGGGGTGTGAGTGGTTGCTGCTGTTGAGTGTGAGTGGTTCTGCTGTGGGTGTGAGTGGTGCTCTGTGGTTTGAGTGGTGCTGCTGTGGGTGTGAGTGGTGATGATGTGGGCTGTGAGTGTTTGCCTGCTGTGGGTGTGAGGGGTGCTGCTCTGGGTGGAGTGTTGCTCTGTGGGTGTGGCGTTGTTCTGGCTGTGGGTGTGAGTGGTGAGGGTGATTTTGGTTTGAGTGTTGGCTGCTGTTGGGGTGATGGGTTCTGCTCTGGGTGTGAGGGGTGCTGGTGTTGTGTGAGGGGGTGCTGCAGTGGGTGGGAGGGGTGCTGGTGTGGGGTTTTGGGTCAGCGCCAGAGGGCCACTGCCCGTGTGTGGTGGTGGAGATGTTTGTGCTAGTGGTGCTATCTTCACAAGTGGCGGGCATTATGGCCGCTTCTCTCGTTGGAATTTGAGGCATCCAGGGATGGTTACAGCCGCTTATACAAACTAAATAGCTGTCTTTGGGGACAATCCTTGGCATGACGAAGTACAGTCATTGTGTGTCCGCCCCAAAGTGAGAGACTTCGGGGGTGTCCACTGACCATTACATGCATTGCCTTCCTGTTGAGGAAGGAGAGTGCAGTTACAGGGGACAAATACTGCACAAATAAAAAAAGAAATTAAAATTAATGATCAAGAAATCATGTTCTTGTGAGCGTGGGCTCCACACTATGATCGAATTTGTTGGGCAACCTATCAGGTACAACTCAATAGAATGTAATCCTATGAAACGTTGTGGAAAATTATGATGTTTGGCAGTGGTCATATTGCCCTGTTGTCCATACTGTCACACCGGTGGACTTAAACCTACAGTTGAAAGATTGTATCGCATATAACCAATTACAGTACTTCCAGCTATCACTAAAACATGACCTCGCAATAGTTCCGTACGTACAATGTTATCTATACAAGTAGCTTGCGGCCTACATCTCTACGTATTAATGTAGTGAATGCCGGTGATATTTACATCACTGGCATGTATTTGTTCACAACGTCTGTCTAATGTTTGTGGACCAGTTTTATTTGTATACATGTGATGCATACCAAAAAAAGGACCATGTTGGAACGTCAAAGCGAAACTGCACAGTTCACATGGAATGTCAATGGAAGTCAATAAAATTGCAATTGTGTAATGGGAACGATTTATTGTCTCCTGCGCAACTGTAAGCTAAAACATCCGCCGTGACAAAGAGATCTGTTGGGAGGAAATTCGTCTTGCTGTGTCTGCATGTGGCCGCAACATAGAAACCCACAACAACTGCAGGAAGCTCTTGCATCATAAAGTGAACTGAAAAAAAATCCGCAAGTTTGGAACATTCGGGTGGAACAGGCGGGAGGTCCTGCTGCGGAAGCAGTTTTTTTTTTTTTTTTTTTTTTTTTTTTTTTTTTTTTTTTTTTTTTTTTTTTTTTTTTTTTTTTTTTTTTTTTTTTTTTTTTTTTTTTTTTTTTGTTTTTTTTTTTTTTCGTTTTTCAATTTTTCTCCCTTGGCGAGCAGCTTGCGGCAACCTTCCGGCGGTACAATTTCTGTTCCTGGCGGTTAGGGGATTATGGACATAGGAGTGTACCACACCTTTTCCACAAGGTTTTGTGAAACATGAGGGACTTACAGTGTATCAAATATGTGTTTTGTGTGTATTCATACCTCTGTGTTGTCAATTGTCATTTGATGTGTCAACCGTGTGACCACATGTCTAACCGTTGTGAACATACAACTAGATCTATGACCTTTGTATCATTACATAATTCCACAACTATACATGTTCTGGCAAGAGAACGACACAAACTGCCAACGTGCTGAGTTACCTATTCCAACATGGCAAACGAATGACAATTTACTATGATTAGTAACATGTTTGTACGAGGATGTTTCGGTTTTCTTTAGTTATTTTTCATTTCGCACTGCTTCTCATGCATGTTCATGTAAGTGTTGTTGTCAATTTGTGTGCTGTTGCTTCGCATTTCTGATCGCCAATTAAATCTATTTTTATTCACAGTGTGTCCGCCATCACACACATATGGAGAACAAATTTGCCCCATGACGAGGAAATACTTATCAATTCCTGATTTGTCTCTCCTTCGTCAATTGCTCAGAATAAGGTGAGCGTAAACAATGAAACCTAATGTTTTTGTGATAATGCAGAAACCATAGTCTGGGCAATGGCAAACCTGCCAAAACCCTAACTGCAATGGTTTGCTGTTGCACGACTGAGACGGATGTTACTCACGAAAAATAAAATAACACGTACCATGTACATGTTTATTACTGTGACATAAATGTGATGCTATTTTTAATTAATAACTGGTATGTTTTTCAGGTATAGCCAGTGGTATATTAGACATTCGCAATATATGCACGGGCTTCACTTTCCTATGCATTGTAAATGTACGCATTCTGCATGGTGTTTGCAAACGACTGTTAACGCATGACATTCACCGAATTAACGCGCACATAGGTTCCTCTAAAGCTACCTTTATTACATGTAATTATTGAGCTAGTGGGGGATGTTCCAGAACGACGTTATTTATATTTGTGCATGAATGCACACCTAGTGCCTTTAACAAATAAAAAGTTAGTTCTTGCATCTAAGTTTCTATTGTTGAACGACTGTTTCAAAATGGACAAAATTCCAAAGTATGCGGTGCATACATCAAGGCCTCATGTTTCTTGTCGGTAATTACACACCATTGACATGAACCTTCTACTTGTTGGTATGTCATTATGTGTGCATTGGGAAAACATGTACGAAAGTTGCTAAGGGCAGAAGTTATGGTAACGGCTTTTCAATCTCTGAAAAGTATGGCCTAAATGTCCTGTTCTTTCACCACCGACATGATTACTTTGGAAATCGGTTCTCCAAACCGTCTCTTCCCACCTTCGTTGTTCCGAGGTCATGCGCTTCACAAGCTAGCAATCAAACCTACCAAGCACGCAATGGACGGATAGAGAATCTCCGGAAATCCTTAGAAACAGGGAGGAGAAATGAGATGCACCTCCCATCAGGAGCGACATGACCAAATGTGAATTGCAGCGCATGGGAAACTGTTGTCCCAACTTATGACCATAACAACTACTGCAAAACACAACCTCTGCTTGTTACTCATAGCTTATGGGATCATAGCGCAGTCACGGCAAAACAATTGGACAGAGAATGGCCAAACATCGGTTCCACAAATACCTCCTCCACAACTAGCCCAACGTCACATTCCAATAGCTTCCCACTCGCTATTGGTTGTGAAGAGCCCTGACATATCACATATTACCTTACCACCCCCCACCCCGTACATACATAACAGTTCCCCTAAAAGAAACCAATGTGAAGGTGTGCATACATATGCACAGAACGCGACCGACCGTAGAACAATCAGAAACGCAATTCGTGTCCACACTGCAGGGCGTGTCCCATCCTTCATTGATGAGTTTCAACACTAAACAGTTGTAGATAGTTGATAGTGTCAACTTTGTTCCAGCGCAGCAGAAGCGTACCCCAGGGCCTAGCTTCACGTGGGCTGGGGAGAAGGTTAAATAAAAGGCAGTACAGCGGGAGGGGAAGGGAAATTTACAAACAGCAGCTACATACACTTCTGGTGGCGGTAACATGTCGGCCTTGCGTCCCACCTAAAAAAAACAATGTGCCTTACCAAACTATGACATCCGCTGTTAACACCAGTGATGGATAAACAGGTGATTGAACAACGCATGCTTAAAAAAACTAAGCTACGTCCAAATGTAACGCGAACGTTGAAAGGCCCAAAACGCTCACAACTTTGAATCGTTCATGGCTATTTGTAGTATGTGTGGTTGTTTAATTCTGGCACTTTTCAACCCAAAACCCCCTATTTTATGACTGCATTAACATTCTGTAGGTTAAATTAGCAACTATCATATGTTATGTGTACATAAGGTTTCTTTAGCAGACTTATGTGTTTTTCACTCCCACAACTCCCAAGCACTCATGTGTTAAGTAAAACTAGTAAGCTACTCCCGTTTGGCTATTTTGCTATCCATCATTCAATTGGTCGTATGTTTTACCATCTTTAATGGTACATAGTGTTTATGTTCAAAGAATAAAAAGTTGTATGTTGCAATAACGCCTTTGTTTTAATTTTTTCATTGATACTCAACTTTGCAGTACCAAATAATGGCAAGGAAAAGCTAGCATGTACGTTAGAAACGTTGACGTCACATGTAATTAGTCATTTTTATGGTATGGAACAATTCCGGTTATTGAGTACCACAAGTCTACCACGTACTGTGCGAATCATAATAACATTGAAAATATTTACTTTTACTCATCATTACTGACGCAGTACTAAAATCCACCGTTTCTTGTTTTGTGTTCAACTAGCCTCTACTTTACAGTGCATAACCTGCAGGCATGCTCACACTTTGGTGTAATGACATGATAATTACACTTTGGTACATAATAACACATATGTGTCATATTTATCATGAGTTGACCTACAATGATCAGTTATGTTGCCTGAATCATGACACCATGGTTTTATATTTGGTGAAAACCAAATAGATTTTTGTGTTTCACAAGCGTTCTTACTGATATGTTCACACGACACAACTACAGACATTCAGACAATGATCTGAAACATTACACTGCCCCCTGTATCTGCACAACGCGACACTTTAATTCGAGCAAATCCCCAGTATTTATACCTGGCAGATACCTGGAATCGCCGCTTCCTCACCCTCTGACAGCCCCTTTGCGTTTGCCTTCCAGCCTGGGTTCATGCCTGGCTGCGGGCGGCTGATCTGTTAAATGATAATGATTAGGATTTAATAGGCGCAATGTTTCGCGTGTCTACCAATGGCAATAAAATTCAGATGAATTGTAAGCCGTATCTATATAATATATATATATATATACTGTGCATTTGCAAGCCACGGGAATAAAATGCTTCAAATCCCCTGCCTGGAAATAACCCAATGGCACTCGGCATAAAACAGTCACAAACCTCAATCCAAAACACCCTCGGGTATACCCGAATTCGTGGGACTCCGAGCCGAGCTCCGAATAAAAGTGTGTCCGCCAGTGTAGCAACGCAGTGTGTAAATTAATTACATATTCTCTACTACTTACCATAGGTTTGTATTACCAACTTTGTTACCTCGGACGTGACAGTTCACATTGCTAATAAAAATAACATACTTGAATAATAGTTCATAACTTTTTGGCAGGTACAACAGGTCCTATGTTTATACTCCTTACAATTGCGGTTACCTTCCACATGTCATCACAAATTGCTCCCCATTCATCTGCATTTTGCAATACTTAACCTTTAATGTACCACATCATACTTTTTGCAATTTTCTTGTTAATTTTCTCTGTTTACTGGACTTAGCCACTCTATCCAGTCCAAATGTTACTAATACCAACGTTGACTTTAAGGCGATATACTGCCTTTGTCGTTATCTTTGTAAAATTTAGGCCCTGTTGTTATAATTGTCCTTGTTTGTGTAACTGTAATCTACTCGCCCTTGTAGCACGTTGTTGTTTTGTCTATGTGTGGTGTGTGTCTTTCACGTTGTCTTTGTTTGTAATAGTTTCCCACATACAAGTTTTGAGTTGATTGCATTGTGAATTAAGTTTAAATTAAGTGGTCTCTTTCTGGAAAGCCAGTCAATTTTCAACAAATACGTTCCTTTGACCAGTTTAGAATTCTTATCACACACCTGCAGAATCTGGAACGCTTACTTTATAACAGTTCTCCTTTTGTTAAATGACCTTGGGTTAGCAGACAAGTGAAACTAAATTAGCTTGTTTTAATATTGAATATTTCCTTCAAAGAATTGCAGATCATTGCAACAGAAGACAGTTGCTTCAAGTGAAAGTAAAGAGAGTAAATAATCAGCACGTCCACCAATAACTTACAACATTAATATTCATGCATTTCTTCACAAACGGACGAAGGGGCAATGTGCCAGGACATTTAACAATATAATACAGGATATTTAAATCTACAGAAATTGGCCCTCAGTTACGTGGAGAAACGCTATCCGACGCACACTTTAACTTTACAATCTTGTTTTTTACGCATCCTGCCTATTGGTCCTGGCCACTCAGGCCTGTGGAAATATGTGCCTTGCATGGAGAGACAGTGTCAGCTATCAAAGAATAGAAATGAAAGGTTCCAAACCAATAGCCATTGGAGACATGCAGCATTTCTTGGTAAAAACGACATCCTCACCGTTACTGTCCATGCAAGGATGCACAGAACAGACCCACAGGCAACATGCAGAGTGCCCTTAACATGGTTGAGAAGTTTTCATCATTCAAAGTATTAATCCAAGTAACATCGATGTATGCATCTAGTTTTGATTTCTGGAGACGAGGACGGTGTAAAGTTTGCAGGTACAGTGTGTTGTAATAATTTTATTACTACTGATCTTTCACTGTAACTGCAACATGTTGAAGGTATTCAGTATGAATGTTTTTTTTACAGGCTGAAATGCCTCAATACAATGACGTTGCCTAGACTGCTAACAAAGCATTGAGATGTTATTTTGTTACCATGTTCAATTCCATATATGGTTCATAAGACAGTTTTATTGTGATGGTGTTATAGATGTGTGTGCGGCGCCGGGATGAATTCGTATGTCACTTACGTGCAATCACATTCGTTAAGGTGTCCTTAGAAAAAAAAGAATACCTATTATGACATAGCTTATGTTGTAGTTTCTACCATAGATGTTTTTTTTTTTTGCACCTCATTGGAATTTTGCTATTAAGTATACTGTTGCAACGGACATTGCAATCCATTTATGTTCTATAATGGTAAAAGTTTTTTTTTTCTCATTTGCATTTCAGAACCTTGAGTGTGCAGGTTTAACGTTACCTGGCAGCCTTTCAGAGCATAAATGTACCACGCTGTAAGCAAATATTGGACATACATTTCGTAACAATTACATTTGTTTTTATAGTAACTGCAACATTGCAGAAAAACAGAGTTGGTGTCCATAAAAAATATATTAGCACGTTTCTATAATGTTGTTTGTTTCTGATAAATGTGTTTGCAGCGCTGTCGCAGTTACATACTTTACTTGCTAAAACAATGTGTTCGTCAGAAATACTCTTTGGTAATGTACTCCAATTGACGTTGCGATTTTGAGTTCTTGCCTTACGTTTTGGAACAACCGGGGGAGAGTATGGATGATCACACAGACCATACTAATTGAGACAATTGAATAAATGAATCAGAATATTAAAATAGTGGGTGCAAACTGTGAACTAAACAGTGATCATAAAGTTGGATGGGGACACAAATGAATTTGCCCTCAGAGATGCACTAAACTGGACACCACTAGGTATAAAAAAATACTGTTTTTGAATGTTTGACTTAAAACATTATTACCTGAAAATATGTACGCCAGTTTAAAATTGATTAAATCTATATAGCCATATCGGTGCCAGCATATACATATAAGCTGACTATCCCAAGGACCCAGCTAATTATTTGGGATAAGATGTCATGTAGTGCTTATAAGTTCAAGGGTATAATCCACCCCCTCAGGTTCAATGAACAGACCAGTGGTACCTATACATAGCCAGCAGAGACTGTAATGTAATGGTGATTATCCCCGAGCCCTCCCATAAAATAGTGATCTTGTGTTATACAACATAACAGTGATTGAAATTTGACACTCACAGCACAACAATAGCTGCTCTAAAGCACATATGCTCCAGAGGTGCATACCGCACTGGATAGGGAGGGTGAAACCAAACACACTGACATATAAACACTGGACGGAATAAACCAAATGTCAAGGACTGTAAGACACTCGGCCCAGGTACCTATAATGACTGCATTAAAACAGCTCCAAGTTGAGACAGACAACATTTCGCGTCCCACGCACGTTTCCCCTCAAGCAACTAGTTTTATTCAAGGAAAGTTCAAGGCGTAGATTATGGGCATTGTTGGTGTCCTTGACAAGAAGACTAGTGGTGTAAGTTTATTTATAATTCACAGTACTGGACAAATGTATGCAAGGCGAAGTTTATGATATTAAGGGAAATCTGTAAATGCAATGTACATGGCTGCAGTCACGGACATGCAACACGCCCAAATATAACTTTCAGAAGATTGATTTTGTCTGTCATACAAAGTATCAGAAAATCACAGTGCCACGACCCAGGAAATCTATGCGTCCATACGGGTGAATACCTTATTACAAGGCACATAATGAGCACAATTGGCAAAATCATAACTTTTTCAGAGATCTGTAAACGCTATTAGCCTTCATACGCATATCCTCAAACAAGCAGAGAAATTTACAATTATCTCACCATAAGAGAGACCACATGCCATTACTATGTTTGAACCTTATGCATATTCTCGTCTTACCTTCACATGTTACGGTAGGGCACTGCAACGATATCACTAAGTATTGCATAACAAAGGGTTAACAAGATACACCGATTAACTATAACGTGCAGCAGCCACTGTTCAACATCAATTCCAAGGTGTGAACACTGATATGGTACACAAAATGCCTGTACATTGAAACCTAATATGGCAACATGTCCATTATGTGTCTGTTGCGACACCATTCCAATGTTTTGAGTTTAGTTACCTTTGATATTACTATAGTTTGCCAAGATTTGCAGTGCATCATTACTGTGACGTTAACTATGTACTGTAACGGTTTGGCCTCGGCCATTAACTTGTGTATGTATTTTAAACATTGTTGCCTGTTTTGAACTAAACATTCCAATTTTATCTTACTTCAGTATGAACATGAGCTGTAGGCAACGTACAACCTGGCAAAGGGTGTGAGAACGGATGACAGTGGAGCACAGCATAATGTTTACTCTACTGTGGCCTTTACGGTCGTGTACAACTTCTATAACTGTTAAACATACTGGTTACATATTAATGGTTAGAATCACAAAAAACAACTCATTTGCACCTGTCAGTTCTTGTACCCTCCACATGAACGTGGGTGTCTTAGCTGTGTACCCAAAAGTTATTAAAATGTAATACGTGTCATGCTACATGTCCCCACGTGAACATGAATTTAACACTGTCACCATTGATGTACATAATGTCCATCTCCTGGACTTTTCTTCTTGTTACTATATGTGTCACCACCCGGCATTATCAACAGACAGCCCCCTGCTTAGTGTCATGTCCACACAGCCGACAACACAGCACGGGAATGTACCGCTAGTCGCAAGCAACGTAGTGTCCCGTAACTGAAGCCGTCCGAAGACCGATGGGTTGCTCAGCCATGTAAGAGGCATACTGAAATTGTGCATGTTCAAGAGAAAATCATTGACTGAAATAACAAAGCATACAGACAATGTGCATGCAGCAAACAGTGGAGTTTAAAGTGCTTAATAGGCAATACATCTATGGCTGGAAGCGTTATAGAGCACAATCGTTTGGCGGGCATGTCAATTATTGTGGCCGCTGGGAGTCCCTACACCGGAAAGGCCACATTTAATTCCCCTGTATTCCTCATCACATCCGAAGTATCTGGTTGTCAACGCCAAACACTCATGGAACCCATAAAACCCCCCCATATTATTCCCCCTGTGGCCAGAATGAAACAACCTCTGCTACTACCGTGTTTCACACGTACAGAAGTGCAACCCAAATGGCAGTGATAAGTTTGTCGGCAATGAACATTAGACAACAGATGCTAAATATTGTATACCAACGACCACCAGCTACACAGCTGTCCCAAACAATTCCATCAATGCATACCACAGTGCCATCCTTAAAGTGCACCCATTGGTTCAAACATGCAGTAGGTGACATATTCCCTTTGTCCCACTCATCACATTTTTTATGCTTACCCCTCACCACAAGGATGGCCCACAAAGTGACAATCTTCACCGCTACTGCAAGGCCAATATCTGTGGGCCACCCTATGAAGCATCACGGCAATTTTTTCCCGTCTTACACCCCCCATCTACCGCACATGTGCCCCCCCATCATATGACGGTATATACCACGTCACCCCCCCCCCCCCCCCCCCAACTCCTCAGCCAACATCAGTACTTTTCCAGGAACAATCAGACTGACAGGGGGTGTTTAAAACAGTGGAGACCAAATTGATCCACATAGCGAATGCCATTGGAGGTTAACCAGGCACACACAGAATCAACACATCCTATTCACAACGAGCGCAGGGCAGCACAAGTTTTGTGCTGTCGAGGAAGGAGGCAAAACTGAGGGGTTGTGCCTGCTGCCACACCCCAACATAAAGCAGACAGAGGGACAATTAATTGCCACTGGCATCCCTCAGAAATCATAATACCCCAGTTAGTTCAGGCCGTGTGTAATGGGCATTTGTTAGGTGTCCTTGACAAGAAGACTAGTGTGTAAGTTAGTGTAATAATTTCAACAGTACTTGGACAAATGTATGCAGAAAGTTTATCATATTAGGGAAATCTGTAAATGGCATGGACAATGGCTGCCAGTCACGACTGCAACACGGCCCAAATATAACTTTCCAATAGAATTGGATTTTTCAGCAAGACAAACGCTACAGAAATCACAGTGCCACAACCTGAAATCTATGCGTACTAATGGTGAATAGCCTATTACAATGCCCCATAATGAGGCCCCACATTGTCAAAATACATAACTTTTCAGAGATCTGTAAAAGCTATTATCCTTCATCGCATATCCTCAAACAAGCAGAGAAAATTTACATTCATCTCACCATAAGTAGAGACCAATTCATTAACTATGTGAAACCTTATTCATATTCTCGTCTTACCCAAAACCTTCACATGTTCCGGTAGGGCATGCAAACGATATCACTTAGTATGGCATAAACAAATTGTTAACAAGATACACACATTAACTATACGTGCAGCAGCCCTTGTTCAAACACATTCCAATGGTGGTGAAACACTGATTGTACCAAAATTCTGTACATAGAAAACCTAATAGGGCACCATGTCCATTAATGTGTCTGTTGCCAGACAACGCCTTCCAATGTGTGATTTTAGGTTACTTTGCTATACTATAAGTTTGCAACGATTTGGCAAGTGCATCATTACTGTGACGTTAACTATGTACAAGGTACCGTTTGCCGTCGGCCATTAACTTTGTATGTATTTTAAAAACATATGTGCATGTTTTGGAACTAAGACAATTACTTTATCTTACTCTCAGTATGAACATGAGCTGGTATGCAACGTAACACCACTGTCAAGTGTGTGAGCAGGATTACGTGGAGCACAAGCAATGTTTACTCTACTGTGCCTTAACGTCGTGTACACGGTTCTATACGTTAACATACTGTTACATATGAATGGTTAGAATCAAAAAAAACAACAATTTGCTGTCAGGTTCTGGACCTCCACATGACGTTGGTGTCCTTAGCTGTGTCCCCACACGGTATTAACAATGTATCTTGTCAGCTACATATATCATCCCCACGTGAAATGAATTTAACACTGTCTACATTTGAGTACATAGATGTTCCCTCTCCTGACTTCTTTTCTGTACTGAATGTGTCACCGCTCATTATCAACAGACAGTCCCCTGCTTAGTGTGCATGGTCACACAGCCGACACAGCAAGGGATTGTACCGCTAGTTCAAGCAAAACGTAGTGGTCCATACCTGAGGTCAGGTAGAAGAAAGATGGTTGCTCAGCCATGAAGAAGGCATAATGATTGGTGCATGTGTCAATAGAAAGATTGACTAAATAAGCTCAAAAGGACAATGTGCATGCAGCACCAGTGGGAGTTGAAGTGCTTAATAGGGCAATAACAATCTATGGCTGAAGCTTTATAAGCACAATCGTGTGCGGCATGTCAATTCATTGTGGCCGCTGGTACCTAAGCCGGAAAGGTCCCCATTTAATTCCCCTGTCTTCTCAATCCGAATTATCTGTTGGTCATCGCCAAACACTCATGACCCCATAAACCCCCATATTATTCCCCCTGTGCCAGAAATGAATACACCGCTGCTACTACAGTGTTTACACAAAGTACGAAGTGGCAACCAAATGTCATTGATAAGTTGTCGCAGATGGAACATTAGACAAACATTGATGCTAAATATTGTATACCACACACCAGCTACACAGCTGTCCCTAAACCCTTCATCAATGCATCCACAGTTGCCATCCTGCTGAAAGTGCACCCGTGTTCACAACATGCAGTAGGTAAATATTTCCCTTTGTCCCACCCATCAAATTTTTATGCTTACCCACATCAGCCACAAGGATGGCCACAAATGGACAATCTTCACCGGCATCCTGCAGGCCATATCTGTGGCCACCCTATGGACAGCCATCCACGGTCAATTTTTTTTTTTTCCCGTCTTACACCCACATCTACACAACATGTGGCACACCCATCCTATGACGGTATAACCAATGTCAGCCCCCCCCCCCCCCCCCCCAACTCCTTCAGCCATCAGTACTTCCAAGGGACACATCGACCTGAATGGGGTGTTTTAAAACAGTGGATGACCAAATTGGAGCCCACAGCGAATGCCATGGAGGTTAACCATGCACACACCATCAACACATCCTTTCACAACGGCAGCCGGCCGCCAATTTGTGCTGTCGAGGAAGGAGGCAAACTGAGGGGTTGTGCATGCTCACACCCAACAAAACTACAGAAGGGAACATTTATTGCCACTGCACCCTCAGAAATCATAACCCACAGTAGTCGCAGGCGTGATGTATGGGCATTGTTTGTGTCCTTGACAAAAGACTAGGGGTGTAAGTTAGTGTAATAAGCACAGTACTGTACAAATGTATGCGCAAAGTTTATCATATTAGTAAATCTGTAAATGCAATGAACAGGCTGCCCGTTCCACGGACATGCACACACGCCAATATTAACTTTCGAGAATTGATTTTTCAAGCAATACCAAGTACAGAAGATCACAGTGGCCAGAAAAAAAAAAGAAAAAAAACACCCCAGTAAATCTATGCGTAACAAATGGGTGAATATCCTTATTACCACAGAGGCCCATAATGAGCCCCACAATGGCAAAATTACATAAACTTTTGTCAGAGATCTTAAACAGCTATTATCCTTCATCAGCCACTATCCTCAAACAAGCAAGAAATTACATTATCTCACCATAAGTAGAGACCATGCCATTACTCTGTTGAACCTATGCATATTCCTGGTCTACCTTCACATGTTACTGTCAGGCACTGCAACGATATCATAAGTATGCATAACAAAATGGTAACAAGATACACACGCTTAACTAGTAACGTGCAGTCAGCCACTGTTCCGCAGCACTTCCAATGGGGTGAACACTGATCTGTACACAAAATGCTGTACATATGAAACCTCATAGGGGCAACATTGTCCCCTTATGTGTCTGTTGCAGACAACCTTCCAATGTGTGAGGTTTAGTTTACTTGAATATTACATATAAGTTTTGCAAGAATTTGCAGTGCATCAGTACTGTGACGTTACTATGTCAATGGTAACGTTTGCCGTCGGCCATTAACTTGTGTATTTTTTAAAACCATATGTGCATGTTTTGAAACTAGACAATTACATTTATCTTACTTCCGTATGAACAGAGCTTGTAATGCAACGTAACACCCTGGCAAAGTGTGTGAGAAGAATTACAGTGGAGCACAAGCTATTTTACTCTACGGTTCCTTTACTTCGTGTACGACTGGTTCTATAACGTTAAACATACTGGTTACATATGAATTGTTAGAATCAAACAAACAACTAATTTGCTGTCAGGTTCTGTACCCTCACATGAACGTGGTGTCTTAGTCTGTTGTCCCAACGGTATTAACATGTAAATACTTGTCATTTCTACATATATCCCCACGTGAACATACTTTTAACAACGTCTACAATTTGATGTACCTAGATGTTCCATCTCCTGACTTCTTTTTCTGTACTAGATGTGTCACCGGCCTTATCAACAGTGACCGTCCCCTGCTTAGTGTGGCAATGTTCACACACAGTCCGACCAGGCAAGGGATGTACGCTATTCGCGCAAGCACCGTAGTGGTCCAGTAACTAGCAGTCCCAGAAGACCAGATGGTTGCTCAGCCATGTAAGATGCATAATGAAAATTGTGCATGTTCAAGAAGAAAATATTGACTGAAATACCAGCATAAAGACATGTGCAGCAGCACATTGGTGGAGTTGAAAGTGCTTAATAGGCCATACAATCTAATGGCTGGAAGCTTTATAGGCGCAAAATCGGTTGCGGGCATGTCCAATTAATTGTGCCGCTGGTATCCTACAACAACCGGAAAGGTCCACATTTAATTCCCTGTATTTCTCATCCGCAGTATCTGTTGGTCCATCGCCAAACACTCATGGCCCATAAACCCCAACATATTATTCCCCCGTCCAGAAATGAATACACCATCTGCTACTAAGTGGTTTACCACACATAACAGAATTGAACCAATGTCATGATAAGTTGTCGGCCAGAATGGACATTGACAACTTGATGCTAAATATTGTATACCACCACCACCATCTACACAGCTGTCCCTAAACAATGCATCATCCTCCACAGTGCCATCCTGAAGTTCACCCCAGTGGTTTCACAACATGCAGTAGGTGAAATATTTCCCTTTGTCCCACCCCAGCCATTTGTTCACCATCAATTTTTTATGCTTACCCACATCACCACAAGGATGGCCACAAAGTGTACACTCTTCAACCGCATACTGCCAGGCCAATATCTGTGTCCACGCCATGGACAGTCTCCACGGGCAAATTTTTCCCGCTTACACCACCCCACTACAGCACATGTGGCCCACCCATCTATGACGGGTATAATACCAATTCAGCCTCCCCCCCCCCAACTCCTCAACACATCAGTACTTCCAAGGGACAAATCAGACTGACTGGGGTGGTTAAAACAGTGGATGACCAAATTGAGGCCACAGCGAATGCCATTGGCGGTTAACCAGGCACACACAGACTCAACACATCCTATTTTCACAACGAGCAGCAGGCAGCAACAAGTTTGTGCTGTCGAGAAGGAGGCAAAACTAGGGGGTCGGATGCCACACCCCAACAAGAACAAGACGAGGACATTAATTGCCCTGCACCCTCAGAAATCATAATACCCACAGTATGTCGAAGGCGTGAATGTATGGGCATTGGTAGGGTGTCCTTGACAAAAGACTAGTGTGTAAGTTAGTGTAATAATTCACAGTACTGGAACAATTCTCCGTGTGCCCATATACACACGCGCGCATCTCCGTGTGACCTTATACACACGCCCGCATCTCCGTGTGACCATATACACACGCGCGCATCTCCGTGTGACCTTATACACACGCGCGCATCTCCGTGTGACCTTATACACACGCGCGCATCTCCGTGTGACCTTATACACACGCGCGCATCTCCATGTGACCTTACACCCGCGCCTCTCCGTGACCTTATACACACGCGCGTATCCCCGTGTGACTTTATACGCACACACGCGCATCTCCGAGTGCCCATATACACACACACGCGCATCTCCGTGTGCCCATATACACACGCGCACATACACCCGCGTGCGCATCCCCGCGTGCCCACATACACACACGCGCATCTCCTGTGCCCATATACACACGCGCACATACACCGCTCCGCATCCCGTGTGCCCATATACACACACGCGCGGCAACTCCGTGTGCCCATATACACACGCGCACATCTACGTGTGCCCCTATCACACCGCGCGCCTATACACCCACACCTCCATGTGACCTAAACCCCCCGCCGCCTCTCCGTGTGACCTTATACACACGCGCGCATCCCCGTGTGACCTTATACGCACACACGCGCATCTCCGAGTGCCCATATACACCCACGTGCGCATCTCCGTGTGACCATATACACACCCACGCGCGCATCTCCCTGTGCCCATAACACACGAGCACATACACCCGCGTGCGCATCTCCCTGTGCCCATATACACACGCGCGCATCTCCGTGTGCCCATATACACACGCGCACATCTCGTGTGCCCAATCACAAGCGCGCCCATACACCCCGCGCGCATCTACGTGCCCATACACGCGCGCCCATATGCACCCATCTCCGTGTGCCCATACGCCCTCGCACACATCCACATGTGCCCAACACCCACCCCACGTGTGCCCATACACACCCCGCACACATCTACGTGTGCCCATCCGTGCATCCACTCCACGTCCCATCCCGTCCACGTGTGCCCATCCACGTCCACGTGTGCCCATCCACGTCCACGTGTGCCCATACACGCACACGCGTGCCCATACATGCACACGTGTGCCCATACCCACACACATCTACGCGTGCCCCCCGTACCCATCTATGTGTGCCTCTACACCAGCTTACACATCTACGTGCATTTATTTAGTTATAAAATATCTTACCAGGAGTAATACCTTGA
>WSYH01000800.1:0-152862 GCA_036426205.1 Ascaphus truei | reverse complement strand
AGGGGCGCGGAAATTGCAAGATGGTGCGCCTGTAATAGGTGCCGCGCAGAGCTCCGGCGACCCGGTCGCGCCTACCGGTATTTTCTCCTTCTCCCTCAGCCGCCTCCCTGCCCCGCACCGAATCGAGTTAAATGAGATAAACTTTGTGCACGCTGTACTAAGTGCGCTGATTCTGAGCTGGAGTATAGATAGGGTATATTAAGAGATCCTACCTGTACAATAGAATACATCTCAACGACTAATACTGTAAAATACACCACACATAATTATATATTGCAAAACACTGACGCAATGCTCATACACAGCGGACACATACAAATACCACACAAAATCGGGAATACAAAACAGAGGAGGGTTCACTGTTCCTCAGCAAGTCGTGTACCTATCATGTGCATGAATGCCCAGGGGGCTGCTACTACATAGGTGAGATTGGGACAGGACGGAACAGGGGCTAAACAAGAGAATGAACCTGCATCGCCACAGCATCACACGCGGAACAAGAGACAGTCCTGTTGGCGAACATTTCTCTGACTCTGGCCATAAGATGAACGATCTGAGGGTTGCCATACTCAAAGGTAATCTTAAAACCCCGAAAGAGAGACGGTTGCATGAATACAAATTTATGCAACTGTTCGGGACACTTAGCAGTGGCCTAAACAGAGATCGAAATTTTATGAGTCATTACTGACACTAGCGAACTCTCTTCCCATGAGCGCTAAAGGCCATGTCTGTACATACTGTGCTATATGTATGCACACACAGCTGTCTCTCACACATACTAATACTCCTTATTTTTCCATCCATATACACCAATAGGGACCACATAGTATCCACACACACTTTTAGTTGTGCTACAAACTCTCACATTTCCACACCCACCCACACCATTTACATCCCTCTCACTCCACACACACCTTGTGTAGAGCACTGTTTATACTGTGGGCTCTCCATTCATTTTTATTCACACTGATACACATACACACTCTTTCTTCACTTGCTTTCAGTTACCCTTTGACACCTCTAGCCATAAAACACATCCACACCGGGGGAAGGACAAGCACAGATAACATTCCAAGAGACACTGTTTTTAAGTTATACTTGCTTCATTCATTGTAACATCGCCGGAAGAAGAGATCATTGTATCTCGAAAGCTCGCACAAATAAAAGCATTTCGTTAGCCACAGAACGGTATCATCTATTTATTTTTTGATTATATATATATATATATATATATATCCAAATACACATAATAACTAATAAAAGATGATGCTGGTAAAAAAATGATATCCTAAGATATAATTAAAACCACTGATAAACCCTTACATGATGATGCATTGCAGCAGCATGCACATATATTAAAGATAGTGTAGTCAATAATAATACTATACACAGTACATGTAGGAATAGAAAGGGGCGGACTTAATGGGTATTAGACCAATCCGCACTGCCCTCCTTTCCAGACGTGTGCTGTAACCAGTCACTTGAGTTTCTAAGTATATTGTTATACGGATGCTTCCTATTTCCATTACAAAAATGATCACATAATGATGTTGGTTTAAATGCAATATATCCCATGTTGTGAACCATTCCTGGAAACCTCCTTTTATACCTTTATTGTAACATTTGTATTCAAATTTTCCCTTGATCAAACTCTTAAAAAAAGAAATAAATAAACTCTTTAATTGCAATCTTACAATAAAAATTAGGTGGTCCTCTGATCCAAATAGAAATCCTAAAATCTTTATATTTTCAGCAGCATGTTTAAATGGGACGGGAAATATCCCATACCCACAATGCCTCACTATTTTCTTTGTTTCCAGCTCAATTTGATTCAGTAGAAAAGGACATTAGTTTATTTTGCCAAATCGCGTTACTTGTGGCTCTTGGTAACATCCGAGTAACGGTGTCTGCATAAGCACATCACTTTGTTTTCAATGCGATATTTTAAGCATACCTGTAAGCCTTAAATATAAGGGATCAGGGGACCCGGCCTTACGCCAGACTTCATTTGAAATAGTTTCACAAAGTTTCCAATAATCAACGTGTAGGTTACCGCTTCTCTGGCAGGCGTTACCGCTTCTCTGGCAGGCGGTACCGCTTCTCGGGCCAGCGTTTACCGCTTCTATGGAGGGCGTGAGTACCGCTTCTTGGCAGGGCCGTTTACGCTATCTGGCAGGCGTTACAGCATTCGATGGAGGAGTTCCCGATTTCTGGCAGGCGGTACCGTTCTCTGGCCAGCGGCTACCGCTTTGAGCCAGGCGTTACCGCTTCTCTGGCAGGCGTTACCGCTTCTCTGGCCAGCGTTACCGCTTCTCTGGCAGGCGTTACCGCTTCTCTGGCAGGCGTTACCGCTTCTCTGGCAGGCGTTACCGCTTCTCTGGCAGGCGTTACCGCTTCTCTGGCCAGCGTTACCGCTTCTCTGGCAGGCGGTACCGCTTCTCTGGCAGGCGTTACCGCTTCTCTGGCAGGCGTTACCGCTTCTCTGGCAGGCGTTACCGCTTCTCTGGCCAGCGTTACCGCTTCTCTGGCAGGCGTTACCGCTTCTCTGGCAGGCGTTACCGCTTCTCTGGCAGGCGTTACCGCTTCTCTGGCAGGCGTTACCGCTTCTCTGGCAGACGGTACCGCTTCTCTGGCAGGCGTTATCGCTGGTGCATTGCAGCGGGCACGGCAGGCTGGGCAACTCCAGTTCTCAAGGGTCCCCAAAATGTCACGTTATCAGGGTATCCCTGCTTTCTTTTTTTCCACTGCTTTTTAGTAATAAATCTTCAGCAACTTCACTTAATTTATTTTAGATCATTGCTCCTAGTAATCTGTGTTGAGTAGTGACCATGATCTGCATTTTTTTCAAGCCCGTTGGTTACCTTTTTTTGCTAACTGAACTAGATTAGGTGTGTGCTGGGAGCGCAGAAGATTACCCGACTGCGGTAACTCATTATAAACTTGTATGAGATCTGATGCCAACAACTCTTTACAGGTTTTAACACTCAGTCGTCGGATCATCCATCCCGGGGCTTATCTCTTCCTGTAAAGATTGAATACTCCGCTGTATCTCTTCTTCAGGAGCTGTGAGGACCATGTTCTCTGCTTTGACCAAATCGAACTTTTGACATAACATTTTTAGAACTTGGATTTTTTTCTCATCGCTCTCTTTCCGTACATAATAAGGCTGAATTATACTGTGCATTTTCCTCTTATCAGTTTGCAGAATCCCATCTTTGTCCGTTAAATTGCACCTACGTTTACTTTTTCCTCCCGTCTTTGCAACAGCACACGGATCGGGCAGGAACGTCCCTGTCCCCTCACACAGATTTCCTCCGATCATATTGTCATTTCTCATCTCCACTTTAATCTGATTTATACTTTGGGTTCCTATTCTCTTCCCATTCAGAGTATAAGCTTCGGATGTTTCAGATGATATTGTACTCGCTGGAGCGCGGCTACGGGAAGTAGATAACTCGCCATCGGGAAAAGGTCCCATTGTCTTGGATCAGCCGGAGAGGGGCAGGGCTTTACTCACTGCCCCACTGGATATAACTCGCCATCGGGAAAAGGTCCCATTGTCTTGGATCAGCCGGAGAGGGGCAGGGCTTTACTCACTGCCCCACTGGATATAACTCGCCATCGGGAAAAGGTCCCATTGTCCTGGATCAGCCGGAGAGGGGCAGGGCTTTACTCACTGCCCCACTGGATGGAAAGGGGGACCTTTCCCGATGGCGAGTTATATCCAGTGGGGCAGTGAGTAAAGCCCTGCCTCTCGGCTGATCCAGGACAATGGGACCTTTTCCCGATGGCGATGTATATCCAGTGGGCAGTGAGTAAAGCCCTGCCCCTCCCGGCTGATCCAAGGCAATGGGACCTTTTCCCGATGGCGAGTATATCCAGTGGGCAGTGAGTAAAGCCACTCCCTCTTCCGGCTGATCCAAGGCAATGGGACCTTTTCCCGATGGCGAGTTATATCCAGTGGGGCAGTGAGTTAAGCCCTGCCCCTCTCCGGCTGATCCAAGACATGGGACCTTTTCCCGATGGCGAGTTTATTCATAGTGCGGGCAGTGAGTTAAAGCCCTGCCTCTCGGCTGATCCAAGACAATGGGACCTTTTCCGCCATGGCGAGTTATCTACTTCCCGTAGCGCGCTCAGCGAGTACAATATCATCTGAACATCCGAAGCTTATTATGAATGGAAGAGAATAGGAACCCAAAGTATAAATCAGATTAAAGTGGAGATGAGAAATGAACAATATGATCGGAGGAAATCTGTTTGTGATGGGGACAGGGACCTTCCTGCCCGATCCCGTGTTGCTGTTGCAAGACGGGAGGAAAAAGTTAAAGTAGGTGCAATTTAACGGACAAAGATGGGATTCTGCAAATGATAAAGAGGAAAATGCCACATGTATCAATGCTTATTATGTAGGAAGGAAAGAGGAGCGATGTGAAAAAAATACTAACCAAGTTCAAAAATGTTACTTCAAAAGTTCGATTGGGCAAAGCAGGACACATGGTCCTACAAGCTCCTGAAGAAGAGATTACATGCGGATAGTCAATCTTACAGGAAGAGATAAGCCCCGGGATGGATGTCGACGATCCTGAGTGTTAAAACCTGTAAAGAGTGTGTTGGCATGCAGATCTCATACAAGTTTATAATGAGTTACCGCAGTCGGGTAATCTTCTGCGCTCCCAGCACACACCTATCTAGTTCAGTTAGCAAAAAAAGTAACCAACGGGCTCTGAAAAAAATGTGAGATCAGGTGTACTACTCAACACAGATTACTAGGAGCATATGATTCTAAAATATTAACTTATAAGGTGATAGTGTCTGAGAGATGTTTGTATATTAAAAAAGCAGTGCGGAAAAATAAGTGAAACCCGAGGTGGATACCTCCCGGCATAAGTAGTGAAATTTGGGGGACCCTTGAGATCCCATATTCGGAGGTTGCCCTCCCAGTCACCCTGCAATCTCCCTGTCGGCCTTCCCTCGCACTCTCCTGCCACATTTGATGGATCAGCCGGAGAGGGGCAGGGCTTTACTCACTGCCCCACTGGATTACAAGTTAAGAAGACAGAAGAAAAGAAAGAAGAACGCACCGGGGAGACGTCTCTTTAATCCAGATATGATCACGGACTTCTGCGCATCGGCTGTTGAGGATCATTGCGTCGAGGGTCCAGAGTTTGGTCTCACGTAGGACGGGGGGTGAAGACGTCAATGGTCTGAAAAACATTGATTGTATTTCATTTAATTGTGTGTTTACCGGGTGGGTAGCGGGAGGGGTTGTAACCGCTAAGGTAATGTAAGGGTTAACTCCTCCCGCTACCCTCCTGCAAGGCCTAAACACCCACAATGGGCCAAATACCACCTTCACCCACCCCTGCTAACCCCAATAAACTGGGTACTGGTGTTTAACCCCTTCATTACCTTAGCGGTTATTATTAGAGCTCTATTATTGAAACTGGTTTTATGTTCTTACTTTATGAGGGTCTTTTTTGATCATCAATATCATTGTAGGTTACTTGAGGGGTTGTCAGCACTATTTATGTGTCAAAGTTCTCTACTTTTGCCTAAACCTAGAGCTTTTTTCCTTGCAATTTTCATCAAGTATGGTTTCTATTATTTTATAGTTGGCAAGTATTGGTTTCTTTGATTCATCTGTGTGGCTGTCGATCCACATTCTATATACTACTATGAATTATTTACTCACCTCATGTACTGGTCCTTTCCTTATATCCTATTGGTATCTAAATATGGGATAACTATTTTCATGATTTCGAGTTGTTCATAAAGTTTTCTCTTATGCTTATAGGACCTCTTTGGTCTTCATATTGATACCCATTGTAGGTGAAAGAGGGTTATTCTATATCCCTGTTTGGATTGGTATGATTATGTATTTGATTGCAGGAATGGTTTACATAGGCATTTATGCATGGTATTATTTATATTAATGTGTTATTGTTTATACTATTCCTTTTTATTATTGTCTGTTATCAATATATATTTTTTAATATACTCACCTACTTGTCAGGGATATACATATGTTTCGAACACATTGTTTGTGTTTGTCATTATTTTATGCATATTTTATTGCGTCTGTCCGTTCGGGGACTGATTAAAGTTTTCTTTATTTTATTTTTGGGCGGCTGATATTCAAGGCCAATAGGGATGACGTTGCATCAGCGCAACCTGTTTTCGAGTCGCGCGCCGATGATGTCATTCCCGAAAATGAGTGGCAGGAAAGGAAACCTATAAAAATGTGGGTTTTTTATATATATGCCTTACACCTTGATAAAGTGCTAACGCACGAAACACGTAGGTGCCTTACACCTTGATAAAGTGCTAACGCATAAAACGCGTAGGTGCCTTACACCTTGATAAAGTGCTAACACACGAAATGCGTAGGTGCCTTTTTCACCAATCCATTGGGAGCTACACTCAATAAATTCATTGCTATTTGGAATTGCCCTGGAATCTCTTCATTTTTTTCACCCTGGACCCTGTGCTCAGTCTTCACCCTACATCTCTCTGATACCCCCCGCAAGGCCTAAATACCCACCACGGGCCAAATACACCTTCACCCACCCCCCGCTACCCACAATAAACCGGACACCAGTATTTAACCCCTTCATTGTCTTAGCAGTTAGCCGTCAAGGTAATGAAGCTGTGTGTAAATGTATTTTTAATGCATAGGGTTGGAGCTGAGGGTCTCCGGAGCAGGTGTTAATGTGTATCAGCTCCGGAGCCCTCGGCTTCAATCCGATGCAATAAAATACATTTTTTTTCTAAGTTCTACTCGCAAATCCCATCCCTTTACCCTTGGGGTGGCGAAATGAAATGTGTGCATTACCTGCTAGCTGAGAGCCTCGAGGAGATTCTCGTAGCTACTGGAAAAGGGGGATTTTTGAAAAAAAAACGCGAGTTGGAGCTGTTTTTGAGCTCCCGATCAGTGTGTTTGAGCCGCGGCGCTACCGCTCGGAGAGATGCGTTACCGCTCGGGGAGATGCGTTACCGCTTGGGGAGATGCATTACCGCTCGGAGAGATGCGTTACCGCTCGGGGAGATGCGTTACCGCTCGGGGAGATGCATTACCGCTCGGGGAGATGCATTACCGCTCGGGGAGATGCACTTCCCGTACGAGTTTGGCAGGTCATCTGAGCTTTCTGAATAGCAAACTTGCCAAATCGTTCGGGAAGTGCTCAAAAATCTTGATGAGTTAGTTATTGAAGGTTATAAAATGGGCCCCTCTGAGTCTTACTCTAACACGTTACCTGAATTTCCTTCTTTACATACATTTTTATCTTTTCGACTTGTGCTTTTTCCTTATAATACGTAAAAACATGTTTCTTTGGAAAATGTTGTTTACAGATATCTACTCGCTTTAAACAACAAAACAAACAAAGCGCACAACACTCACCGTGAAAAATGTAATAAACTGTGTTTATAAATAAGGTATTTCAAGGTTAAGCGTACATCAAGATAGACTTAATCAGGCATAGAGAGCCACACCGAGGCAGTTACCAACAGCCGCAACCAGGAACCGCCGGGATCTCGCTCCCCCTTCCGCACACTCAGGTCAGATGAAAATAAGACGCAATACCGGACTATTGATGTCTCTGCCACAGTCTCAATGTCCCGTACGTGACGTCAGTGCGCCCGGTGGATTCAGGGGAGTAGTTGTCTCAATCCTCACTTGTGGCATACGGGCTCCTTACTGCAGACCTCACTGCATAACCACATAGGCTTTGTTTTTACTTTGGGCTCCCCAAGGCGATTGGGATTTTTCCGCGGCGCCCAAAGTAAAAACAAAGCCTATGTGGTGATGCAGTGAGGTGTGAAGCGGGACAGGCAAACACTGCTACACAGAGCAGATTTGAATACTCTGCGGGCCTCATCGGGCGCACTGACGTCATACACGGGACCGTGACACCACGCCGCCACGCTGCCTGATTCGTGCGGATGTCCAGTGAGGTCTGCAGTAAGGAGCCCGTATGCCACACGTGAGGATTGAGACAACTACTCCCCTGAATCCACCGGGCGCACTGACGTCACGTACGGGACATTGAGACTGTGGCAGAGACATCAATAGTCCGGTATTGCGTCTTATTTTCATCTGACCTGAGTGTGCGGAAGGGGGAGCGAGATCCCGGCGGTTCCTGGTTGCGGCTGTTGGTAACTGCCACGGTGTGGCTCTCTATGCCTGATTAAGTCTATCTTGATGTACGCTTAACCTTGAAACACCTTATTTATAAACACAGTTTATTACATTTTTTCACGATGAGTGTTGTGCGCTTTGTTTGTTTTGTTGTTTGTAGATTCTAGGGTCTTGGGCTTCCCTATACACAGCAGCAGACGCTCATCTACATTGGTAAACACTTAATTACTTGATGCACTTTTATCACGTGGTTGGGTGTATTTCATTTAATTATCATCACTGATACACTTTTATTAAGTTAGAATTCTTGTGCGCACTTATCTGTTTTTCTGTTTGTTATCTACTAGCTTTGCCTGTATAATCATGTCAATTAGAAATGTCTCGTGCTGCAATTTGTCAAACCCGGAGCTACGATATTTATTGTGTGTAACATAGTCTCCAACTAATATAAAAAGTTTGGATGTGAAACAAGGTTAAATTAAACGAAATAGTTTTCTTCTTTCCGTTTTAGTTTGAGGAGTATAAAGGTTACCCAATCGTTACCGAATAAAATCTAGCAATAGGGCTCTTCATGCACTGCTTTCTATTACTCTTTCAACATTAACCTCAGTCATTTTAAATTCAAATCTTCCATTATCATTTCTTTCCAGCCCAAAAGACCAGAAAGAGGGCCCGATGTCCACTCTCTTGTAGCAGAAATAACCTATTTACATGCCGTGTTTCTTGTAGCATAAATATATCGAAGTCCTCATTAGACAAATGTTAGAAGATTACTTGACCCCTGGACGATGCATCTTCGAGACTCCAGAGTTGGCTTGAGGACAAGTCCTTGGTTGGCATGAGGACAAGTCCTTGGTTGGCATGAGGACAAGTCCTTGATTGGCTTGAGGACAAGTCCTTGGTTGGCTTGAGGACAAGGCTGAGATTGAGTCTCAGGAAAGGTCAGCTCAGCTTTCTCATCAGGGTCCTCTACTCAGTGGCTCCACTCTCTCCTTAATGGGGCAAAACTCTTCTGAACAGTATGTCCATGTGCTGATACACGGAGGGTGCAGGACTTTCTGCCCTTTCTGAGGCTTTGCCAGCTTTTTTTCCTCTAGTTTGTTGACTTGTGATAATTTGGGAATCTTCCTTGTTGGTTTGAGTTGCTGCTCTTCTTTTGGACTCAACTTTCTTCTTGTGATCTGGAAATCTCCATCTGCACCTTCCATTTGTTTACCTGCACTGCTTGTATCTTCTCCCCGGATGTCTGTAGTGAGGGCAACATTCTCCTGAGTTCCCTCTGTGAGATCTCCCTGCATCATTGTTTTCTTCTCCTGACAGTAGTTCCCTCCTCATTCTGCCGTGTCAGCGGATTCCCTCTTTATACTGTATATTATGAGAGGTTAGTTTAGTCCCATTTTAAAACATCCCATTTTGTCCCACAGATTATATTTAATCTCCCTGCAGATGCTGATATTGAGCCCCGATGAGGTCAGAGGTATAACAGAGGTGGTACATGGATCCATTTGTGCCATACTTTGGGCTGCCCCTGGTACAAGCAGGTTGCTGTCTCATTCCCAATGTAGAAGGAGTTTGGGAGCTGCTGGGTCACATGGCCGTGCAAAATAGCTTTATTTACACTGTCCATCCTCTTTACCAGAAGCCCTCCCTGATTTTGCTCTGCATCTGCCTGAGCAGCAAACATAGCACATCTTTTTCTAAAATGGTTTAATTCCTCAACAGGATTGTGACCGTATTTATATGTGGTCTGCTGATAGGGATTGCTGTGACCGGTCCCCAACGCTCTGGGGTCTTCATATGGGTGCACTTTTCCCAGGAGTAATCCAATGACTGTGACAGTTTGTAACTGATGTCATATTCCTGTGTTCCTGGCACATGGATCAGTGCAAAGACCTTGTGAGCTTCAAAGCCGAAGGCTTCTTTGAGAAGCTGCTTGCCCACAAATATTCTGTCAGGGATGTCATCCTTATCACCCATGTAATGCAGCCGCAACACATTCTTCCTTCTTAGGGAAGGTTCCTCCTCCGCTCACTATACTGAAAAAACGTGGTTTGGACCTTCTGCATGTCTGCTAGACATGAGTCAGGATTCTGTAAAGGAACGGACACTCCTATTTGCTCAGGCCACGGTGCACTCTGCTCTCCATGCCTGGGTGTCGGCACTCTCTGCCCTTGTGGCCAGAGTGTGGGTGCTCTCTGCTCTCCATGCAAGGGTGTGGGCACTCTCTGCACTCCGGGCCAGGGTGTGGGTGCTCTCTGCGCTCCGGGACAGGTTGTGGGTGCTCTCTGCATTTCAGGCCGGGGTGTGGGTGCTCTCTGGACTCCGGGCCAGGGGGTGGGTGCTCTCTGCGCTCCGGGACAGGGTGTGGGTGCTCTCTGCCCTTGTGGCCAGAGTGTGGGTGCTCTCTGCTCTCCATGCTAGGGTGTGGGCACTCTCTGCACTCCGGGCCAGGGGGTGGGGCTCTCTGCACTCCGGGCCAGGGGGTGGGTGCTGTTTGCACTCTGGGCCAGGATGTGGGTGCTCTCTGCGCTCCGGGACAGGGTGTGGGTGCTCTCTGCACTCCGGGCCAGGAGGTGGGTGCTGTCTGTGCTCTGGGTCAGGGTTTGGTGGTCTGCTTTCTGCAGCTCAGGATTTGGGGGGCTGCTTTCTGCAGCTCAGGGTTTCGGGGGGCTACTTTTTACTGCCGAACCCGGGTTCTGTTGATACCTGCTGAGCCGGGTTCTGTGCTACCTAGCTGAGCCCCGGGTTCTTGACTGCTAGCCGGTTCGGTCGTAGCCCGGGTTCTGTGCTTCCTGCTGAGCCAGGGGTCTGTGCTCCTGTGATCCGGTTCTGTGCTTCCTGTCTGAGCCAGCGTTCTGTAGCTACCTGATCTGACCCGGGTTCTGTGCTTTCCTGCTGAGGCCCCAGGCTGGCCTCTCGGTTTGGTTCGCTGCCGTTCTCTTGCTGAGTCCGGGTTTTGGCTACCTGCTGCAGCCCGGATACTGTGCTCGTTGCAATGTCCAGGTTCTGTGCTACCTGCGAGCCCAGGTTCTGTGCTACCTGCTGACCCGGGGTCTGTGCTACCACTGAGCCGCGGGTTGTTGGGCTACCTGCTGAGTCCGGGTTCTGTGCTTACCTGCGAGCCCGGATCTGAGGTACTGCTGAGTCAGGTTCTGTGCATCCTGCTGAGGCCCGGTTCTGTGCTTACTCACTGAGCCAGGTAGCTGCTATCACTGACCGGGGTAGTGTACCTGCTGAGTTGGGTTCTGTGCTGACCTGCTGAGTCGGGTTTTGTGCTACTCCTGAGCCAGGTTCTGTGCAACCTGCTGAGCCGCGGTTCTGTGCTTCATGTGAGCCAGGTTCTGTGGCTACCTCCTGAGCCCGGGTTCTGGTCTACTGCTAGCCCAGGTTGTTGTGCTACCTGCTGTATCCAGGTTCCTGTGCTACTCGAGCCCAGGTCTGTGCTACTCACTGAGCCCAGGTTCTGTGCTACCTGGCTGAGCCCGTAACTGTGCTACCTGCTGAGCCCGGGTTTTCTGTTGGCTTCCTGCTTAGTCCGGGTTCTGTGCTTCCTGCTGAGCCCGGGGTCTGTGCTCCTTCTGAGTCCCGGGTCTGTGCTACCTGCTGAGCCTGGGGTCTGTGGCTACTGCTGAGCCGGGTACTGTGGCTACTCACTGAGCCCAGTTTCTGTTGCTACCTGCTGGGAGCCCGTGTTCTGGCTTCCTGCTGAGCCCGGGTTACTGTGCTTCCTGCTGACCGAGGTCTGTGCTACCTGCTGATCCTCGGGTCTGTGGCTTCTACCTGCATGGCCCCGGGTTCTGTGCTGTCCTGATGAGCCCGGTTCTGTGCTTCCCTGAGCCAGGGAATCGGTGCTACCTGCTGAGCCCGGCGGGTCTGTGCTACCGCGATCCAGGTTCTGTGCTACTGCTGGCCCGGGATCTGTTGCTACTGCTGAGGCCCGGGTTCTTGCTTCCTGCTGAGACCAGGTTCTGTGCTTCTGCTTGAGCCCGGTGTTTGTGTACCTGCTGAGCAGGTTCTGTTCTACCTGCGGAGCCCAGGTTCTGTGTACCTGCTGAGTCCAGGTTCTGTGCTACCTGCTGAGCCCCGGTTCGTTGTACTCAATGAGCCCAGGATCTGTTGCTACCTGCTGAGCCCGGGTCTGTGCTACCTGCTGAGCCCGGGTTCTTGTGCTACCTGCTGAGGCCGGGTTCTGTGCTTCCTGCTGAGTCAGGCGTGCTTCTTGCGAGACCGGGCTATGTTGCTCCTGCTCAGCCCGGACCTGCGTTCTGGCTCCTGATGAGCCCGGGTTCTGTGCTTCGTATGGGCCCGGGTTATGTGCTACTCATGAGCCCAGGTTCTGTCCTACCTGATGAGCCGGGTTCTGTGTTCTGCTGAGCCCAGGTATGTGCTACATGCTGACGCCCGGGGTCTGTGCTACCGTGAGGCCAGGGTTCTGTGTCTGTGAGCCCGGGTTCTGTTGCTGACCTGCTGAGCCAGGGTTCTGTGCTACCTGCTGAGCACCGGGTTCTGTGCTACTGCTGAGCCGTCTGTGCTAGTCCCTGAGGGGCTGTTGCTTCGTTAGCCGTTGGCTCCTGTCTGAGCCCGGGTTCTGTGCTTCCTGCCTGAGCCCAGGGTTCTGTGCTCCTGCTGGCCAGTGTGCTTTCATAACCGGGGTCTCCTCTGAGCGGGTCTTGTTTACTGCTGAGCCCGGGTTCTGTGCTTCCTGCTGAGTCCGGGTTCTGTCTGCTGACCTGCTGAGCCCGGGATCTGTGCTACGTGGGTCCAGGTCCCGGTTCTGTGTACACGCTGAGACCAGGGTTCTGTGCTACCTGTGAGCCCGGGGTGGTTGTGCTACGTCACTGAGCCCAGGGGTCTGGCTACCTGCTGAGTCCGAGGTTCTGGCTGCTACCTGCCAGGAGCCCGGGAATCTGTGGCTACCTGCTGAGTCCAGTTCTGTGCTCCTCTGAGCCCAGGTCTGTGACTACATCAGTCGAGCCCAGGGTGTTATGTCGACTACTCCTTGAGCACGGGGGTCTGTGCTACCTGCTGAGTCTGGTTCTGTGCCTACTGCTTGCGCCGGGTTTGTGCTACTCACTGAGCCCCAGGTTTCGTGTAACTGCCTGAGCAAAGGTTCTGTGCTACATCCTGAGCCCGGGGTCTGTTGATCCTGCTGAGTATGAAGGTTCTGTGCTTCCTGATGAGTCTGGGTTATGTGCTACCTGCGAGCCCGGGTTCTGTGCTATCTGCTGAGACCTGGGTTCTGTGCTACCTGCGCTGAGCCCGGGTTCTGTGCGTTACCTGCTGAGCCCAGGTTCTGTGCTTCCTGCTGAGCCAGGTCGGCCTCTGCCATGTGTCTCACTGCCCAGGTCTGTTCATGATGAGCAGTTTTCCCGACCGGGTTCGTGCTCCTGATGAGCTCGGGTTCGTGTCCTGCTGAGCCCGGGTCTGGATACCTGCTGAGTATCCGGGTGTCTTTTGTTCCGACTGATGAGGCCGGCGGTTCTGGGCTTCCTGCTGAGACCGGGTTCGGTTCTGTGCTACCTGTGAGCCCGGGTTCCTGTGCATGTCCGGTTGCTGAGCTCGGTCTGCTCCTGCGAGCCCAGGTATCTGTGATACCGGCTTAACCGGGAGCCACAACCGGAGGTTGTGTGGCTACCTGCTGAGTCCAGGTTCTGTGCTACCGTGAGCCCGGGGATCTGTGCTACCGCTGAAGCCAACGGTTCTGTGCTCGTACCAGTTGCTGGCCTGCCAGGTTCTGTGCTCTCATGACCGCGCTGGCGCTGACCTCGGGGTCTGCTACCTGCTGAGCCCGTTGTGCTGACGCAGCCCGGTTCTGTGCTTTTCCTGTGAGCACGCAGTTCTGTGCTACGTGCTGAGCCAGGTTACTGTGCTACTCATGAGCCCGAGGATCTGTGCTACCTGCTGAGCCGGTCGGATAGTGGTCCAGTTCTGTGCTACCTGCTGAGCCCAGGTTCTGTGTACCTGGACCGTTCTGTACTGCGTGAGCCGGGGTTCTGTGATTCCTGCTGAGCCAGGTTCTGTGCTTCCAGCTGAGTCCGGGTCTCTGTGCTCCTGCCAGCCGGGTTCTGTGCTCCTGCTGAGCCGCTTGTGGTACTCTGCGTGGGATGTGTCCTGTCTGACCCGGGTATCGTCGTACCACTGAGCCCGAGGTTCTGTGCTACCGCGTGAGCGCCGTTCTGGCTTCATGTGGACGGTCCTTGGCACCTTGAGCCCGGGTTTGTGATCCTTGCTGAGCCCAGGTTCGTGCTCACTCGCTGAGCTCACCGGGTCGGTGCTACATGCTAGTCCGGTTCTGTGCTGCCTGCTGAGCCCGGGGTTGGCAGTTCCTGCTGTAGCCGATCGATTGCTGAGCCCGGGTTCTGTGCTACATGCTGAGTCCCAGGTTCTGTGCTACTCACTCAGCCCGGGATCTGGCTTCATGATGAGCCCAGGGTTCTGTGCTACCTGCTGAGCCCGGGATCTGTGCTACCTGCTGAGTCCAGGTTCTGTGCTTCCTGCTGAGCCCAGGTTCTGTGCTACTCACTGAGCCCAGGTTATGTGCTACTCACTGAGCCCGGGGTCTGTGCTACCTGCTGAGTCCGGGTTCTGTGCTACCTGCTGAGCCCGGGTTTTGTGCTACTCACTGAGCCCAGGTTCTGTGCTACCTGCTGAGCCCAGGTTCTGTGCTACTCACTGAGCCCGGGGTCTGTGCTTCCTGCTGAGTCTGGGTTCTGTGCTTCCTGCTGAGTCTGGGTTCTGTGCTACCTGCTGAGCCCGGGTTCTGTGCTTCCTGCTGAGCCCAGGTTCTGTGCTACCTCCTGAGCCCGGGTTCTGTGCTACCTGCTGAGCCCAGGTTTTGTGCTACCTGCTGAGTCCAGGTTCTGTGCTACCTGCTGAGCCCAGGTTCTGTGCTACTCACTGAGCCCAGGTTCTGTGCTACCTGCTGAGCCCGGGTACTGTGCTACCTGCTGAGCCCGGGTTCTGTGCTTCCTGCTGAGTCCGGGTTCTGTGCTTCCTGCTGAGCCCGGGTTCTGTGCTACCTGCTGAGTCCGGGTTCTGTGCTACCTGCTGAGCCTGGGGTCTGTGCTACCTGCTGAGCCCGGGTTCTGTGCTACCTGCTGAGCCCGGGTTCTGTGCTTCCTGCTGAGCCCGGGTTCTGTGCTTCCTGCTGAGCCCGGGTCTGTTGCTACCTGCATGGCCCGGGTTTTCTGTGCTGCCTGATGAGCCGGGTTCTGTGCTTCCGCTGAGCCAGGGATATCGGTGCTACCTGCTGAGCCCGGGGGGTTCTGTGCTACCGCGAGTCCAGGTTCTGTGCTACTGCTGGCCCGGGATCTGTTGCTACTGCTGAGGCCCGGGTTCTTGCTTCCTGCTGAGACCAGGTTCTGTGCTTCTGCTTGAGCCCGGTGTTTGTGTACCTGCTGAGCAGGTTCTGTTCTACCTGCGGAGCCCAGGTTCTGTGTACCTGCTGAGTCCAGGTTCTGTGCTACCTGCTGAGCCCCGGTTCGTTGTACTCAATGAGCCCAGGATCTGTTGCTACCTGCTGAGCCCGGGTCTGTGCTACCTGCTGAGCCCGGGTTCTTGTGCTACCTGCTGAGGCCGGGTTCTGTGCTTCCTGCTGAGTCAGGCGTGCTTCTTGCGAGACCGGGCTATGTTGCTCCTGCTCAGCCCGGACCTGCGTTCTGGCTCCTGATGAGCCCGGGTTCTGTGCTTCGTATGGGCCCGGGTTATGTGCTACTCATGAGCCCAGGTTCTGTCCTACCTGATGAGCCGGGTTCTGTGTTCTGCTGAGCCCAGGTATGTGCTACATGCTGACGCCCGGGGTCTGTGCTACCGTGAGGCCAGGGTTCTGTGTCTGTGAGCCCGGGTTCTGTTGCTACCTGCTGAGCACGGGTTCTGTGCTACCTTGCTGAGCCCGGGTTCTGTGCTACCTGCTGAGCCCAGGTTCGTGCTTCCTGCTGAGCCCGGGTTCTGTGCTTCCTGCCTGAGCCCGGGTTCTGTGCTACCTGCTGAGCCAGGGTCTGTGCTTTCCTGATGAAGCCGGGTCTGTGCTACCTCTGAGAGCGGGTCTTGTGTTCATGTGAGCCCGGGTTCTGTGGCTTCCTGCTGAGTCCGGGTTCTGTGCTCTACCTGCTGAGCCCGGGATCTGTGCTACGTTGGAGTCCAGGTCCCCCTGGTTCTGTGCTACACTGCTAGCCAGGTTCTGTGCTACATGTGAGCCCGGGGTCTGTGCTACTCACTGAGCCAGGGGTCTGGGCACCTGCTGAGGCCGGTTCTGTGCTACCTGAGGAGCCCGGGATCTGTGGCTACCTGCTAGTCCAGGTTCTGTGCTCCTCTGGCCCAGGTCTGTGCTAATCATCGAGCCCAGGGGTGTTATGTCGACTACTCCGGAGCACGGGGGTCTGTGCTTACCTGACTGAGTCCGGGTTCTGTGCTACCGCTGAGCCGGGTTTGTGCTACTCACTGAGCCCCAGGTTTCGTGTAACTGCCTGAGCAAAGGTTCTGTGCTACATCCTGAGCCCGGGGTCTGTTGATCCTGCTGAGTATGAAGGTTCTGTGCTTCCTGATGAGTCTGGGTTATGTGCTACCTGCGAGCCCGGGTTCTGTGCTTCCTGCTGAGCCCAGGTTCTGTGCTACCTCCTGAGCCCGGGTTCTGTGCTTACCTGCTGAGCCCAGGTTTGTGCTACCTGCTGAGTCCAGGTTCGTGCACCTGCGTGAGCCCAGTTGTGCTACTCACTGAGGCCCAGGTTCTGTGATACATGATGAGCCAGGGTCTTTGCTCCTGCGAGCCGGGTTCTGTGCTCCTGATGAGTCGGGTTCGTGCTCCTGCTGAGCCCGGGTCTGTTGATACTGCTGGAGTTCCGGGGTCTGTGCCGACCTGTGAGGCCTGGCGGTCTGCGCTACCTGCTGAGCCGGGTTCGTTGCTACCTGTGAGCCCGGGTTCTGTGCTTCCTGCTGAGCCCGGGTTCGTGCTTCCTGCGAGCCCGGGATCTGTGATACCGCTGAGCCCGGGTTCGGTGCTACCTGCTGAGTCCAGGTTTCTGTGCTACCAGCTGAGCCCGGGGATCTGTGCTACCTCGCTGAAGCCCGTGGTTCTGTGCTTCCTTGCTGGCCCAGGTTCTGTGCTTCCTGCCTGACCCGGGGTCTGTGCTACTGCTGAGCCCCGGTTCTGTGCTTTACCTGCTGAGTCCAGTTCTGTGCTACATGCTGAGCCAGGTTCTGTGCTACTCAATGAGCCCAGGATCTGTGCTACCTGCTGAGCCAGGGTTTCTGTGCTACCTGTGAGCCCGGGTCTGTGCTACCTTGCTGAGCCCGGGTTCTGTGATTCCTGCTGAGCCAGGTTCTGTGCTTCCATGCTGAGTCCGGGCTCTGTGCTCCTGCTCAGCCCGGGTTCTGTGCTTCCTGCTGAGCCCGGGTTCTGTGATTTCCTGCTGAGCCCGGGGATCTGTGTACCACTGAGCCCAGGTTCTGTGCTACCGTTGAGCCCGGTTCTGTGCTTCATGCTGAGACAAGGTCTGTGGCTACCTGATGAGCCCGGGATTTGTGATCCTGCTGAGCCAGGTTCGGTGCTACTCGCTGAGCCAGGTTCGGTGCTACATGCTAGTCCGGTTCTCGTGCTGACCGTGAGGGGGTGGCCCAGGTTCTGTGATACATTTGCTGAGCCCGGGTTCTGTGCTACATGCTGAGCCCCAGGTTCTGTGCTACTCACTCAGCCCGGGATCTGGCTTCATGATGAGCCCAGGGTTCTGTGCTACCTGCTGAGCCCAGGTTCTTGTGCTACCATGTGAGACCAGGTTTACTTGTGCTACCTGATGAGCCTGGTTCTGTGCTACCTGCTGAGTCCGGGTTTGTGCTACTGCTGGAGCCCAGGTTCTGTGCTACTGCTGAGCCGGGTTCGGTGCTTTCCTGCTGAGCCCGGTTTCTGTGCTTCCTGCTGAGCCAGGGGGCTCTGTGCTTCTGCTGAGCCCGGGTTCTGTGCTACCGGCTGAGCCGGGTTCTGTGCTACCTGTGAGGACCGGGTTCTGTGCTACTCACTGAGCCCGGGAATCTGTGCTTCATGCTGAGCCCAGGTCTGTGCTATATGATGAGCCCAGGTTTCTGTGCTACCTGCTGAGCCGGTTCTGTGATACCTGTGAGCCTGGGTTCTGTGCCTACTAGTCCCATGACTGAGTCCAGGTTCTGTGCTGACTGATGTAGGCCCAGGTTCTGTGCTACCTGTGACGCACGGGTTCTGTGATTCATGTGAGCCGGGTTATGATGCTTCCTGTTTGAGCCCGGCGTCGTGCTTTTGCTGAGCACGGGGGTTCTGTGCTACCTGCTGAAGCCCGGGGTCTTGGCTAATCAATGAGTCAGGGTTTCCGTGCTTCCTGCTGAGCCCGGGGGTCCTGTGCTAATGCTGAGCCCGGGATCTTGGCTACTCACTTGAGCCCGGGGGTTCTGTGCTTCCTGCTGAGCCCGGGTCGTGCTTACCGATGAGCCCGGGTTTGTGACTACCTGCTGAGCCCGGGTTCTGTTGCTTCCTGCTGAGCCCGGGCTCTGTGCCTCCTGCTCTGAGCCCAGGTTCTGTGCTACCTGCTGAGTCCAGGTATGTGCTACCTGCTGCAGCCCGGGGTCTGTGCTTCCTGTGAGCCCAGGTTCTGTGCTACCTGCTGAGTCCAGGTTCGTGCTAATGCTGAGCCAGGGTTCTGTGCTTACTGCTGCGACGGGGTCTGCTGTGATACCTACTGAGCCGGCGATCTGTGCACTTCAATGAGCCCGGGTTCTGTGCTTCTGCTGAAGCCCGGGGTTCCTGTGCTACCTGCTTGAGCCCGGGTTCTGTGCTGTACCTGCTGAGCCCGGGTTCTGTGCTTCCTGCTGAGCCCGGGTTCTGTGCTTCCTGCTGAGCCCGGGATCTGTGCTTCCTGCTGAGCCCAGGTTCTGTGCTACCTGCTGAGTCCAGGTTCTGTGCTACCTGCTGAGCCCAGGTTCTGTGCTTCCTGCTGAGCCCGGGATCTGTGCTTCCTGCTGAGCCCAGGTTCTGTGCTACCTGCTGATCCCGGGATCTGTGCTTCCTGCTGAGCCCGGGTTCTGTGCTACCTGCTGAGCCCAGGTTCTGTGCTACCTGCTGAGTCCTGGTTCTGTGCTACCTGCTGAGCCCGGGATCGGTGCTACTCACTGAGCCCGGGATCTGTGCTACCTGCTGAGCCCAGGTTCTGTGCTTCCTGCTGAGCCCGGGGTCTGTGCTACCTGCTGAGCCCGGGTTCTGTGCTACCTGCTGAGCCCGGGATCTGTGCTACCTGCTGAGCCCGGGTTCTGTGCTACTCACTGAGCCCGGGTTCTGTTGTGAATCTGTGCAGATCACTGCGCTTGTCTCTTTAAATGTAACTCCTCGTGTTTGTTGAAATAAAGAGTCTTTTCTATCAGTTCCTGTGACTGATCTTGCAGTAATCGTTGTGTTTTTACCTCTCTTGGTTTGGATTCTGTATATAACATATTAGAGCCCTTTCTGTTCCTCCCCCCCCCCCCACCTTCTCTGTGGATCAGGGTTTGGGGGGGCTGCTGTCTGTGGCTCAGGGTTTCGGGGGCTGTTTTATGTGGCTCAAGGATTGGGGGGGCTACTTTCTGTGGATCAGGGTTTGGGGGGCTGATTTCTGCAGCTCAGGGTTTGGGGGGTGGCTACTTTCTACCGCTCAGGATTTGGGGGGCTGCTTTCTGCGGCTCAGGATTTGGGGACGGCTGCGTTCTTTGGCTCTGGGTTTGGGGAAGCGGGGGGCGCAGCTTTTTGCGACTCTGGTTGTGTCCCCATATGTACTTCTCCCCTGCAAGCTTTGCCTTTCTGTTCTCCCCAAAGATATACCGCTGGATGGATATGTCTCTCCAGCCCGTGGCCGTGACTAGCCTCTGTCTCTCTATCCTGTGCTCTTTGCTGGCTTCCCTCCACCACACCGAGGCCGCCGGGACATGACGTAACCACTCTCTTTCTGGAAAGGGTCAGACTCGGACAGTTTGGGCAAAGAGAGTGGCACATTCTGCAGTGCCAGCGAGGAGGAGGGTTACAGATGATCCTTCTGGGTTGAAAGAAGCCAGGGGGCCTTATTACTGATTTAATGCAGAAGCTTTTACATGTGACTGCTGGCTATAACCCTGATGCCAGCGGATCTGCGAACCTCTGTGGGCGAAGGTTGTTTACATAAGAAGCCGTAAGAAGGAGGATTCTCCTAATCCTCCCTGATACTGTTTGCCTTTCAAAGAGCAGCGAACGCTACAGGGAGTACTAGGAAAATGTTGTATTTAGACATAAAGTCAGACTGATTCCCTCCCTCGCCTGCGGGTCTCTGCATTATGTGTGAGTGTAAAGCGCCTGGCTTTATTATATTCCCTACAACACACCGAAGCACATACAAGGGGACACTGAATCCACTATATGGGGTAATAGGAAGATCTATAGGGAGAAGTTATAGGGGGGAATACTAGGAGTCATAGGGAGCAGTTATATGGGCAAAAGGAAGAGTTATAAAGAGTTATATGGGGGAATTATAGGGTAATTATAGGGAGCAGTTATATGGGGAAATTGTTGCAGTTAGAGGGAGGGGTTAGAGGAAGTATAGGGAGCTCTTTTATGGGGCAATAGGAGGAGTTATATGGAGTAATAAGAGCAGTTATAGGCAGCAGCAGTTTTGCAGGATGTCCTGGGCAGAGTTATGATGATAATACATGATTACATTCAATGAACAGAGGTTATATATTCAATTTACAGACATTTCATGGACAGTCAGAGATAGGATTATGGGCACATGTAACAGTTACAAGCAAGATTACAATTGTGTTAGGAGAGGTAGGATAGGCCTGCAATGTGTGTGTTAGTAGAGGTAGAATAAGCCTGCAATGTGCTGTATTAGGAGAGATAGGATAGGCCTGCAATGTGCTGTGTTAGGAGAGGTAGGATAGGCCTGCAATGTGCATTGTTAGGAGAGGTAGGATAGGCCTGCAATGTGTTGTGTTAGAAGAGGTAGGATAGACCTGCAATGTGTGTGTTAGGAGAGGTGGGATAAGCCTGCAATGTGCTGTGTTAGGAGAGATAGGATAGGCCTGCAATGTGCTGTGTTAGGTGAGGTAGGATAGGCCTTCAATGTGCTGTGTTAGGAGAGGTAGGCTAGGCCTGCAATGTGCTGTGTTAGGAGAGGTAGGATAGACCTGCAATGTGCTGTGTTAGGAGAGGTAGGAATTCTTGCAAGTGCTGGTTAGGCAGACTTGGTAGGGATAGGGCTGGCTGCCAATGTCTGTTGTTAGGAGATGGTAGGATATAAACCTGTAATGTGCTGCCTGTTAGGAGGAGAGATTAATAAACGCAGAGATTAATAACACGCCGAGAGAGGATTCCATAATAACAAGCCAGAGAGAGACGATATATTAATAACACGCAGAGAGATAAAACCACGCTGAGAGATATAATAACACGCAGAGGAGATATATAAGAACTACGCAGAGAGATGCATATACAGGAATCAACAGCGAGAGATATAATAAACACGCAGCGATAACTAACACGCAGAGCGATATAATAACACCGCAGAGAGATATAATACCAGACGAGAGATATAATAACACGCGAGAGACTAAATAACCGCAGAGAGATATAATAACACGCAGAGGATATATCCGCAAAACCAAAACGCAGACGAGAGAGATATTAATAACAAGCAGGAGATAGATAAACCAGAGAGGAGATATAATAACGTGCCAAGAGCAAGTATATAACTGTGCAGAGCCAATATAATAACAACGCAGAGAGTATTATAATAACCACGCAGAGAGATATACATAACGCGCCAGAGCGATATAATAACGGCAGCAGAGCGATTTAAACTAAACAGCGACAACACAACGAGATATAATAAACGCTAACGAGTCAATAAAACCACAGAGATATAACTACAGAGATAATGTGCAGGCGATTTAACAACATGCAGAGCAATATAATAATGCGCAGAGAGATATAATAACGCGCATAGATATATAACGCGAGAAGAACAATTTAATACGCGAGAGCGATTAGCCTAAAAATGAGCGACATCTAGAGTCATTATAATTAACGCTGCGATTGCAGCGACTATAATAATCGCGATAACAGCAGAGCGATCTAATCAAACTGCAGATCGTAATAACACGCATGATGATTATAACAGAAAAAAGTGAGGGATACAATGGTTTTACACCAAAGACATAGCACTTACATGACAACTAACCCAAAAATTTAAAATGTTTACTTAAAGTAATATGTCCAATTCGTAAAAATATTACCCAAATTTTATAAAGTGTGAAAACATTATAAAAAATGACTAAATGAAATAGATAACTAGGGCAAACTACAGTCTCTAAATGTGAAATACATAGCGATGCTGGAAAATGAGAAACTCCGAGTCAGCATGAATCTGCAAAGGGTGCAAAAAACACCGACATGCTCAAGGTGAGCAAAAAAGCTTCCCACTTAGTCACATTGATCAGTCGAATGATAATAGCCCATTCATTAAAGGGTGTGCTTGCTCTAAAATCTGCTGACCGGACCATTGACTAATATCGCGAAACTGCCTGCCACTACACCTATTTTAATCAGTCAACTTATTATACTACCAAATAGGTAGTGGCCAGGGCAGGATCATTCGCTATAGTTACGCTTCCCAAGGTCCCTGTACAAGAGTTTATGCCAACAACATCCTCCTATGATGGCTACCTTATCTATTACGACTGAGGTCAATGTATATTGTGGGCCTTTTGCTCACTTCAGGCTGTTCTTGCCACCCTTGCCAGTTGTCTCTCATGTTCCAGCATCAAGCAAGTATCGATGTCAACACTACAGCTGCTGTAGTTACCCTAGTTATCTATGTAGCATTTAATTCATTTTTATATTGTTTTCACATTTTAATTGGTAATATATGTTTTAAGTATTGACTATTAAAGGTTACACTTTTACAATTTGCGGTAGTGTGCCATATGTAGTGAATTTTTTTGGTGTACAAAACATTGTATCCCGCACTTTTCATTGATCACTTCAGTTCACAGTGGCTTCGCACCTAACCTTTTCATTATCCAATTATTCATTATATATTAAGTTAACAAATTCCAGTATGGTTTAGGTTTGATCACCTCCCTACTCCCCGCTTTCTAGATATATGAACCACGCTGAGGAATCGAGAGGTCCGATACACACCGACACGCAGAGATGATAATAACACGAGGAGAGATATAATAAGACCACCGGGCAGGAGAGAATAATAACACGCAGAGACAGAGAGATATAATTAACGCCCCGTGCCGGGAGGAGTTAACTATATGAAAGTGAACACTACGCGAAATATATACCTGTTAACACGCCAGGCAGAACTATTAATAACAGCGCCAGAGATACAAGAGAGATATAAAAGACGAGAGAATAATAACACGCAGAGAGATATAATAACAACTGCAGAGAGAGTATAATAACACGCAGAGAGAATTAATACACGCCAGAGAGATATAATAACACACCAGAGTACCACAGAAATGAAAACACGCAGAGGCGAGAGATATAATAGAAACGCCCAGGACCGAGATATAATAACACGCGAAGAAAGATGTAATTTTTATAATAACACAGAGATAATTAATAACACCAGACGGTATATACCTATACGCGCGCGAGAATATAATTAACACCCGCAGGAGATATAATTAACCGCAGCAGAGAATATAAACAGCAGAGCGATCTAATAACACAGAATTACTATAAGTAATATACGCATGAGAGATATAATAACACGCGAGAGACTAGAGATTATAATAACAGAGATAATAACACGCAGCAGATGTATAATAACACAGAGTATATAATAACACAGAGATATAATACACACTAGCAGATATACAACAACAGCCACAGATATAATTAACACAGAGATATAATAACATGCACAGATTAAAGCAGGAGACTTCTATAATACCAGAGATATTACAGAGTTACACTATAGCAAGAACAACCAGAGTAACCTAACAGGAGATATAATAACAGCAGAATAAAACACGGAGATATAATACGCAGAGACAAGAATAGATAACAGGTATGATAAAAGCAGAAGCAATTAATATAACACAGCAGTAGAATATAATAACAACACCAGAGAGATATAATAACGTCAAGATATATATATACACGCAGAGGCAGAGGATCCATAATAACGCGCAGACAAACTATAAATAACGCCGAGAGCGCTCTAATAACACGCAGAGATATTAATAACACGCGCAGGATGCAAGATATAATTGAGATGATATATATAAGCGACCGCCAGATGAGATCATATAAACAATTCGCAGAGAGATTATAACGGCCATTCGAGACTCCATACAATCAACACGCAGAGAGGAGAGATAGTAAATAACAACGCAGAGACCTTAAATTAACGTGCAGATACTAATAACACAACCAGAGATTAATCCCCCCCCCTCCCCCCCAATAAAGTGCAGACCGATATATATACACGCCAGAGTAGATTAAATAAAACGCAGAGTCGAGTCAGCAGAGAAGATATAAAACACGCAGAGAGATATCAAGAACACGCAGAGAAACTATAATAACACCCGCAGAGCCAGGACCTATAATTATCGTGGAAGAGATAGATAACCGCAGAGAGACTAGTAATAACAAGCAGAGAGACTATCAATACTTTACAATGCAGAATTATAAAACGTGCAGAAGAGATATAATAACACGCAGAGAGATATAATAACACGCAGAGAGATATAATAACACGCAGAGAGATATAATAACACGCAGAGAGATATAATAACACGCAGAGAGATATAATAACACGCAGAGAGATATAATAACACGCAGAGAGATATAATAACACGCAGAGAGATATAATAACACGCAGAGATATAATAACACGCAGAGATATAATAACACGCAGAGATATATAATAACACGCAGAGAGATATAATAACGTGCAGAGCGATGTGTTACTTTGGCAACATGTTGGTTAATGATCTCGACAAAGATATCACACGTTCATTAAAGACATTAAATGCCCTCATTAACCCCTTCATTTCAATGCTTCCTGGCCAGGGAGAGGTTAACGGTCTCGGCTAATGGTTGGAACATCTGCCACTGATTAGGAAGCGTCCAGTGGCGGAATAACGATCACAGCCTTTAATTACTGATTAAACAAACCCGTCATGTGCTCTTGTTTTAATTAGTAACGGAGGTTTGTGCGCGAGGAACGCAGCTCCGATAAATGTGCTTACAAATTGATTTTGTGTGCGCGAGGAATCATAATGATACCTGATTTCCTGTCTGCTGCTGTCGAAGGAATTAGTGTCCGATACCAAGTACAATATTACTGGTACACGGAGCTCACCGTCTAACACATACCCGAGACAAAGGGAGCCAGCCACAGACATTCTCTAATTCTCCCACTTCAATAGCAAGCATGTTAATTATTCTGTACCTATAAAACTCACAAGGGCGGTTATACTGTGTAATAGAAGGAGTTATATGGGGTAATAGGAGTTATAGGGAGCGGTTATATGGGGTAATAGGAGGAGTTATAGAGAGGTTATATGGGTAATAGGAGGAGTTATAAGGAGGGGTTATATGGGGTAACAGGAGGCTTTATAGGGAGACGTTTTTGGGGTAATAGGAGGCGTTATAGGGAGCTGTTATATGGGGTAATTGAAGGCGTTATAGGGAGGGGTTATATGGGGTAATTGGAGGAGTTATAGGCAGTGGTTATATGGGGCAATAAAAGTTATAGGAAGAGGTAATAGGAGGAGTTATAGGGAGCGGTTATATGGGTTAATAGGAGGAGTTCTAGGGAATGGTTATATGGGTTAATAGGAGGAGTTCTAGGGAATGGTTATATGGGGTAATAGGAGGAGTTATAGAGAGCGGTTATATGGTGGAATAGGAGGAGTTATAGGGAGCGGTTATATGGGGTAATAGGAGGAGTTATAGGGAGCGGTTATATGGGGCAATAGGAGGAGTTATAGGGAGGGGTTATATGGGGCAATAGGAGGAGTTATAGGCAGGGGGTATATGGGGCAATAGGAGGAACTCTTTTTTTATTGAAAATTTTTTTTCCAGCATTACATTTCATAGAAAACATTTCAAACAAAAACTGCACATTATGTATGAACTTATACTATATAAATATTAACTCAGCATGTGTTCCCACCTTTCTCCTCTCAACAGCACCGTCACATTTCCTTTATACACATTTTTAATTTAAACTAAATAAAAGCCTTAACTACCACATTAATAGCTGCTACCTTTTAAAGGATTCATTTATAAACAAACATTTTTTAGCCACTCAAAAAAAAAAACGTGTGACTTTTTCTTTTTCCCCACATTATCCCCCAATGACCTAAACCTCTTAGTGGCCACCGAAGGTGGGATCATGTCTGAGTCTTTCACTATGGAAATATCCATATTATGCTCCTCTTCAGATAAGGAAAGTTCCTCTACGTCATCAGGGTCTTCCACTCTTGAACCCCAATCCTTCCTAAGAACAGAAAAACTATTCTCTACGGGCACCTGAGGAGCCTTACCAGCAGGACTTGTAGGAAGACGAAGAGTCCCTCCAAGTCTTTGTACCGTAACCTTCTTCCTTGTTTTAGGCTATATCCAATTCTGTGTTCTGTTTTTAGCTTTACTGCCCACCAGGATTACACTCTTGGTAAGTTTGTTCATTGTATTCTCAGACTGTTCTCCTTCTGTAAGTGAGTTAGAGGAAGTTCCCTCTAAGGGATCTTCTAATATTCCTTGGGCCATGTCTACACAGTCTGTAAATTCCTCTTCCTCCAGTAGATCTGGGCGAACTTCGTCCACAGGTGGATCTGGGCAAACTTCGTCCGCAGGTGGATCTGGGCAAACTTCGTCCGCAGGTGGATCTGGGCAAACTCCTTTCCCAGGCTGATCTGAACAAATTCTGTCAGCAACTTTCAAGGCACAGTCATAAAGTGCTTAATTTTCTTCAAAATCCACTTCCTGTTCCCATATTCCTGAAATATTGTGCCATGCTTCTGCACAACTCCGACAGGAATGTCCAAATTTACCACATAAATTACATTTAATCTTTGTACAACTTGCCCTCTTGTGGCCCAAGGACTAGTACAAGTTGCATTTTAGAACATCACATGTAATACTTACAGTAAGTGTCTGGCTGAACCACATCTATGGCACAAGATTGGCTGACCATACTAAAAACAGTTTCCTTTTTCTCTTCCAATGAAGAAAGAGTTGGGCAGATGTTTTGTAACATTGCCATGTCGCCAAAGTCTGACTTGCACTTTCCAGCCTCCTATCAAGATGTCCTCTTCATTAATGATTCTTGAAGGTGGAGCCAGTACTTCACATTGTCTGCCAAGCCATATCAGAATATCTGATATTGGGACTGACTTGTGTCTGAAGAGAATTGTTACAGACTTTATCTCCAGTTTAGACACAGGAATAGCTACAAAGGACTTCCATCGTTCAGTGTTTTTAATACACTCATATCTTGTCCAGAAATAGTCCAAAGCTTGAGGTCTCTTAAAGCTGACATCATACTCATGTGCCTGGAACATGGATAAGTGCATACATTTCATCTGCTCTGAAGCCCAAGGATTCTTTTAATAGATGTCTTCCAATAAAAATCCTGTCAGGGTTCATCTCCTCTCCACCTTTATACCTCAACCTTACCACATTTCTCCTTTTCAAAGGTTGAGCATTTCTGGCCACAGCGCTCACAAAGGATCTCCCACTCCAGGCTAAATGAGGTGCTGTATAAACTGGGTATGGCAACAAATTATATCTATGGCGCTCTGCACTAGTAATATACCGCTACAGCAGCGGCCATCCACAAGAGGGGATACTCTTTAACAATATCCATTGCCTGATACCATCTTACGTTTGGTAAGCAGGAACCCCCACTTGAGTTGGAGTATCCTACCAGATCCTTATATATGTTTTTATGTATTTTTATGTATTTTTAATGATATACCTTATTAAATGTGTTTGTAATTTGTCACCTGTTGTTCTCAGCGTCTGTCTCATGTTGCATGTTTATATGTGTGTTTTACAATATTACACTATGTTTTGATTTTCTTTCCTTACATGTGTACCCACCACGTGTGGAGCATCAATACCAAAGGGAGAATATCCACGACACTGGTTGTATAAATTTATTTGATTTTTTATCATATATATGGTATATTACTAGTGCAGAGCGCCATAGATATAATTTGTTGCCATAATCACACGTCTGACCCTTTGAGAAGTTTGTTGCTGACCCGAGCACCGGAGTGCTCGGCAGGTATTATACCATCACATGTGCACCAACAGGCCTAGAGGTTCTTAGTGACTGCGCAGTCACCCATTGACTATCTCTGTAGGAGTACGGGACATTGGGTGGGGTTCTTGGGACACTGGGTGGGATCACCTAGGGTTTGGGAATCGTCCTGCGAGACGTCACTGTTAGTGTCTCACCGTGAGAGAGACACAGGTTATCATTATTATTCGTTAGTAAAGTTCTTAGTTATTTTACCTCACCGTGTATGTTATTATTGATTGTCCTGCGAGGAACCACTCCCCCTCTGGTGGGAGCCATCGCAGGTGGAGGCGCTGAATTGAGTAAGTGGTTACCCCTAGTATAATTGCCCCAGGTTCCCCGTGGCGGAAGCTCAGCCCTCCTGCGAGCCAACAGGTAACGCACCACACCTGAGTAACAATATATGTTTCCTGCACTCACACAGTAGAATCTGCGATTGGGTGGGGGAATACCCGTTACATATCTATCTATCTACACATGCACACACACCAGACTTTATTCGTCCCGCAGGTACAGTAACACAATGTATCGCATTATAATGGGAATATCACAGGGTATTCGTAGGATTCAGTGGCAGTGATAGCGTATAATATCACCGAGTATCCCCTCTCGCCAGCGTGAGCAGTAACCTTTGCTACGTTTATATATTTATTAATATTAATATCCAGCCATTGGGACTGGAACCGGCGAACTCCCCGTTCTAGGTAATCGTTCCGTGCTTTTAGCTCTTAGCAGATCCTAGCTGGGGAGAGTTAGACTAGTCCAGAAGTAGCAGTGAAATGAAGAATTAGAGGGAAAACCCAGATGCTGGAGAATGGAGACCCCAGCCTGACCTTTAACCCCTGCGTATGAATGCTGGCGTAGAGGGGTCCTGCGCTATACGCTTCTGAGCTCACCCCTCCCCCTTGTATGTACCTCAAATACCTTAAAGAATGGGCCTCATTAGAGCCGGGTCCAGAACTGGACTGAACCAAATTATGGCATTTTTATGGAAAAGTTCTGATTTCAATCAGTAAACCTCGCTGCTAAAAATGGGTGAGACTGACTTGCAGAAACCTGTGACAGTGACGATGTGTTGTCGTGGCGGGTGCTGATGTGATAGCGTGACGACGTGTTGGTGTGTTGATGTGATAGCGTGATGTTGTGTTGATGTGATGACGTGTTTATGTGACGACATGGTTATGTGATGGCATGTTGATGTGGTAGCGTGATGACATGTTGATGTGTTGATGTGATAGCGTGATGACGTGTTGATGCAACAACGTGTTTATGTGACGACGTGTTGATGTGACGACATGTTGGCGTGTTCATGTGATGCCGTGATGACATGATGGCGTGTTGATGTGATACCGTGACAACGTGTGGATGTGACGAGGTGTTGATGTGACGACATGTTGATGTGACGAGGTGTTGATGTGACGACATGTTGATGTGACGACATGTTGATGTGACGAGGTGTTGATGTGACGAGGTGTTGATGTGACGAGGTGTTGATGTGACGACGTGTTGATGTGACGACGTGTTGATGTGACGGCGTGTTGATGTGACGGCGTGTTGATGTGACGGCGTGTTGATGTGACGAGGTGTTGATGTGATGACGTGTTTACGTGATGTCGTGTTGATCTGATAGCGTGATAGCGTGTTGATGTGATAGCGTGATGGCGTGTTGATGTGATTGCGTGTTGATGTGATGGCGTGTTGATGTGTTGGCGTGTTGATGTGATGACGTGTTTACATGATGTCGTTGATGTGATAGCGTGATGGCGTGTTGATGTGATGGCGTGTTGATGTGATGACGTGTTTACGTGATGTCGTGTTGATGTGATAACATGATGGCGTGTTGATCTGATGACGTGATGGCTGATGAGAACGCTGCTCTTGCTTTCATACACACAGAATAGTCTGTGCACACAGAGAGAGAGAGCGTTATAATCCGTGTGATTGGCAGGCAGTGCAGCTCACAACCTGTGTGTGACACAGTGACATGCAAGGACCTCACGTGCAGTGACACGCAGCATCAAATCATACGGGGATTTAAAGGTGACCCCACTAAGTCACTTTACGCCGCCTAAACACTACTCACAAAAAATAAACATTATAGTTTGCACTTACTGAATAGCAAATATAAATTTCACGTGTGACACAGTCATGTCTCAGACAGGCCTGCAAGCCTGCCGTTCCCCATTATCTCTTTGTGCATACAGTGCTTTCTCTGTAGCCAAGGATTCTGGGAACTTAAATGCAAATGAGCTCACAGTGTCACCTTTTAAGAGATAATGGGGAAGGGCAGGGCTGCAGACCTGTGTCACGCGTGGTATTTTTATTTGCTGTACACTGTACGTGGTGTTGTCACCTTTTTACCCAGCATCACTTATATAACGTGCGGCTGACACTTACTGAGTAAAATTAGAGAAAGAAAAAAAACCTTGACTATGAAACAATAGTGTAGAATCCAATCCAGCAGACACCGGCAGGATCCAATCCAGCAGACACCGGCAGGATCCAATCCAGCAGACACCGGCAGGATCCAATCCAGCAGACACCGGCAGGATCCAATCCATCAGACACCGGCAGGATCCAATCCAGCAGACACTGGTAGGATCCAATCCAGCAGACACCGGCAGGATCCAATCCATCAGACACCGGTAGGATCCAATCCAGCAGACACCGGCAGGATCCAATCCATCAGACACCGGTAGGATCCAATCCAGCAGACACCGGCAGGATCCAATCCATCAGACACCGGCAGGATCCAATCCAGCAGGATCCGGCAGGATCCAATCCAGCAGGATCCGTCAGAATCAATCCGGCAGGATCCGGCAGGATCCGGCAGGATCAATCCAGCAGACACCGGCAGAATCAATCTGGCAGACACCGGCAGAATCCAATCCAGCAGAATCCAATCCAGCAGAATCCAATCCAGCAGAATCAATCCAGCAGGATCCAGCAGAATCAATCCGGCAGGATTCAGGAGAATCAATCTGGCAGGATCTGGCAGAATCAATCCGGCAGGATCCGGGAGAATCAATCTGGCAGGATCCGGCTGAAACCGGCAGAATCCAATCCAGCAGAAACCGGCAAAATAAATCCGGTAGGATCTGGCAGAATCAATCTGGCAGGGTTCAGCAGAATTCCCCCACTGATACAGTTAGTAAGAATGAGGCATGGTAGAAAAAGTTCATTTTCTTCTAGTATTACAGGAAAATAGTGACATTAATAAAGATATCGGCAGAAGTGCTTCCCACAAAAAGAAACCAGTTATCCGGGATTTGGGGTGATCAAGGCTTCTCCCCAATCTCATAATTCAACATCACAGAAGAACCAACAAATAATACGACAAACCATACAACACATGCTGATCGAGTCCAGGGATGTGGTGATTAGGACTGAGATATAAAGGCAATCCTGTTGATTACATTTACAATGGTAGCTATATATAGGAGTATCGAAAATATTATTTTTCATCAGTAACAACATGCAAAAAAGACATATATGATAAAGTGAACCTGTTTTCTGCGAAACGCGTCGGAGGACTGGAGAACTGCCTTCTGTCATTTGTGTTTTGCTTCCATGGATTTCGTGCCCTCATTTGGGTCTGTGATCGTGACATCACTTCCTGTTGCACAGCATGGACTTCGCTGCGAGAGAAACAGAGGACGCCAGAAGGGACACACGGACTCCAGAGGAGGGTCCGTCTAAGACTGATAAGTGATTAGTTGTTTGTAAGCATACAGTAATACTTACCTAGGAATGTTATACTCTTGATTAATGGTTTTACACTAGGCATCTCTGCTGTTCTCTCTCACTCTAACCATTTAGAGGTCCTGCCTTTTGCCTCCAAACTGCTGGAACGTCTCGTGTTCTCACGGTCACGTAAAAGGTGCCTCACTGCCCGAGATCTCTGATCCGTTCTGCTGCCACCAGAGCCCCAGATACAAACTGGCCAATCACAGGAGGACCTACGAAGCCTCTACTCAGCCAGCTCAATCTGGTTCAGGGCTCCATAAGGTCGGCTGTGATGGCACCAATCAGTTGCTGTAGAAAACGACTCCGCTTTTGTCCAGCGTTGCTACCCAGCAGGTGCCCTTTGTTCCACAGACTCTGCACACGACCCGCTCCTGATCCATGCCGGACAAATCCACAGAAAAAGGCTGTAAATATGGAGCTACGAGCCCTGATGAATGTACCCCCATCCCAGCCATAAATAACACAATGCAGCCCCTGGGATTAAAGTGCTGATGGGGACATAGTCCAGGGTTAACCCCTGCATGTCCAGGTGGTCTGGAGAATAGTAGTATCCCTCCCTTCACGTGCCCAAGCACAACATATATCCCTGGGGAAAAACAGTACCACTGCTTTCATGTATAGCACACACAAGGAATATTACAATAAACCGGGCAACATTTATTTGCCCAACATTAACCCCACAGTTACCCTGCTGAGAATAGGAAACCGGGCAGAGCTTCGTGAGATTTCTTGGAGCCTGGTTGGGCATTTCGTCACACTCCCGTACAATCAACTTTCTTAATACCCATGCCCTCATGGACCTCTACAATCTGGCTTTTGTACAGCTCACTTAGAGACCGTGCTTACTAAAGTAGCAAAATCCTATGGTCATTTTCCCTTACTAATCCTACTCAGTGTCTCTGCCGCCTTCGATACTATTGATCTCTCTCATCTTGTTCATATTCTAAACTCTCTTGGTATCCGCAAAAAAGCTCTATCCTGGTTCTCCTCATAGCTCTCCAATCACAAATCCTCTGTCTCTGGTGCTAACATGTCTTTGTCGCCAGCTGATCTGTCTGTTGGTGTATCTCAGGGCTCTGTTCCGGGACCTCTCATTCTCTCTATCTTTTACACTATCACTTGGTGACCTCATCAACTCTTTTGGCTTTAGGTACTGTATCATCTCTATGCAGATGATGCACACATATCTATCCACCCCTACTGTCACTCCTGCAATCCAGTCTTTACTCTTAGGTTGCCTCCTGGCTATATCCTCATGGATGGCTCTCTACTGCCTTAAACTTAATGTCTAAAACTGAGCTCCTCATATTTCCCCCTAAATCTGGCCTAATACACCCTTCCTCCATCACAGTAAACAGTACTACCATCTATCCTGTCATGAAAACACGTTGCCTAGGAGTAACGTTTGACTGTTCCTTTTCCATCTCCATTCATGACAATGGCTAAAGTTTGTCGCTTCTTTCTCTGTAATATTGCCAAGATCCGCCCTTTCCTCTGTCAACCTACTGCTGAAACTCCAATGCATACTCCCTGCTTCACAACTTTCTCCTTTGCAATCTATCCAAAACTCTGCTGCTTGAATAATGTAACTTTTTCCCAAAACACTCTGCTCATCTCCTTAAATCTGTCTCCTGGCTTCCCATCAAGTTTCGGATCACCTACAAAGTTCCCCCCCTTACTTTCAAGACTCTCCACTCATCCGTTAGTTTTGATCTCTCATGATCTCTCTTTGATGTCTCTGCTCATAACTGTCTCCTTTCAACCCCTTAACCTCTACTGCTCTCTCTCTCTCGCCTTAAACCCCTTTTCCTCACTGCACTTTACCTGTGGGACTCCTTCACCCTCAGTATACACTAAGCACCATCTCTCCCCACCTTTCATTCAAACCTTAAAACTCACCACTTAACTTAGGTATTTCAATAGCCTGCACTCATGACTACTGTCCCACACCCACAGTCACTCCTACCACACATCGTGGCCAAGCACTGCCGTCTACTGCACTTATTCCCTCACCTGCTGTCTCTCTAAATCTCCCAGGAAAAAAGGGAATCCAACGCTCTATGGATTTTATCAAACTAATTTATTGCGCCACACAAAGTTTCGACCTAAATAGGTCTTTCTCAAGTGACTAGGCATCTAAATCTCCCAACATACCACTTAGATTGTAAGCTATCCGGGGCTGGGATTTCCTTTCCTATTGTCTGATTTTGTTTGTTGAAATTATTATATTATATAGCCCTGGTAGGTTTGGACTATTATTCTTTCCTCCTCCTGGGAATAATCCCTGGTAAGGGCAGGTTTGCCAGGAGTTAAAATGGGTTTGCCCCAACCACTGTGATTCAGTTGGTCAGAGAAGGTAGTGCTCATGCTTTGTGTCAATCAAAGGCACAGGGGTGGGACTACTGGATCTGTACTAAAAGGATTACCCCTTCCTGTTCTGGTTGGTCTCTGTTCTCTGTCTGTGTGTGAGAGTCAGAGTTGTGTGTTCCTCTCTAGTCTTGGAGAGAGGTGTTCCTCTGCAGTTAAGAAAGAGGATGGTGGGTTCAAACTAAGCTGCCAGGGCTCTGGTAAGCTAAAGGCTCTCCCTTAGGGGAGAGGGGAGATACTTTCTTACTCCACCAAGGAGTAAGAGAAGAGAGAGAGGGATACCTCCTACAGTATATTGGGCAAGGAGTGTGTCTATAGATCACCCTGATGGTGAACACCTTCTGCTGAAGTGCTGTGTGCTGTGCAATTGCTGCTACCAGTCTGGACAATAAAGAACCCTTTTGAATACCTCCTGCTTGAGAGTGGAGTATATTGGGAGGAGAGAGAGATAACTCTTTTGCAGATACTCCACCCCATACACCTGGGGGCTGCACAAGATGGAGGCGCTGCACCATCAAGAAGAATTTGGGCTCAGCCCTAGAGAAGCCTGTCCTGTTATCCCCCATGACATCGAGGGAGACCAAGGCCCTCCTGTTACCAGCAGGTATGCACCACCAAAGTCCCTATAGCCTGAGTGAGAGTTCCCTGAGGAGGCCCAATGTGAGGTTGGGACAGGGAGGACCGGCTACATTATAATTCCCTGTACAGGCATACCCCGCTTTAAGTACACTCACTTTAAGTACACTCGCGAGTAAGTACATCTCGCTCAATAGGCAAACGGCAGCTCACGCATGCGCCAGTCAGCACATCCTGAACAGCAATACTGGCTCCCTACCTGTACCGAAGCTGTGCGCAAGCGGGGAGACTATAGCGCCTGTTACACATGGGTTATTTACATCAGTTATGCACGTATGTGACGATTGCAGTACAGTACATGCATCGATAAGTGGGAAAAAGGGAGTGCTTCACTTTAAGTACATTTTCGCTTTACATACATGCTCCGGTCCCATTGCGTACGTTAATGCGGGGTATGCCTGTATTGTATTGTCTCTTTTGTAAAGCACTGAGTACACAATAAAAACATACATACATAATCATCATCATCTTCAGCACCGGATCCACAGCTAGATGAAGGGCTCCCCCAATGATCTCCCAGGTACTGCGGTTACAGCCTCTCTTCTCAATGTTGCTCTGTAACAGAGGCCTTCCCTATTTAAGTAGCTTTGCAGGAAACCCTGTGTGAACACAGGGAGATCTCTAGCTCTGGGAGATGCCCTGGGCTGCTGGACGGATCACAGGGGAACTATGACTCTCTGGTCCAAACACGTACTGAGCCGCTGTGGAGAGAAGCTGCCTAATGGCTTTCAGACCCCTACCCCAGTGAAGGTAACTGGCCTCCACTCTGTGATGTATAAATGTGTTTTTGGTAAAGGGCTTAGCCCCCCCCATCCCATAGACAGGGCTATGGTGTTTAGTCAGCGCGCCCTATAGGAGCTAGATGGTTTTATTTCCCTTTAACCCTGTTTTTGCTGGTGAAAGCTGTTTATGTTTTGAAGGTTCTGGCTAAATAAAAGCCTATTTTGATTTTCCCTTAAAAACATATCCTGTTTTTAAAACCCCTGCACACATCTCCACGTCGCTCTAACACATGTTCTGATTTCATCCTCCTATCTTACTTCTGTCGTCGTCTTAGTCTTTTGATATCTTTTGGCATCGAGTTCAGTACCATCTTTATCCAACAATGGTAATTTTTTCTTGCGATATGACTGGCCCATCGCCATTTTCAGTGGTTGACAAATTACCAAAAAATCTACTCGCCACACAAAAAAATCTACTCGCCACCTAGTACCAAACGTGTGCTGCTTGGGCCAATATTTACTTGCCCGGGGGTTAAATCCACTCGCCCGGGGCGAGCAAATGTATAGGTTTGTCGAACACTGGCCATTTTCATTTCTCCCCCCAATGATGATGTCACAGACTTTTGTTTGCTTCCGAACCCATTCATTCTTTTTCCTGTCTCTTCGGGTAATACCCAGCATGCATCTCTCCATACTTCTTTCTGTTGTCTGAAGTTTCTGAATTATCTTCGCATTTATTGTATGTTCTAAGTTTCACATTTATATGTGAGCACGGGCTGGATACATGGGTCACATCCATACGTGAGCACGAGCAGGAAACACGGGTCACACCCATACGTGAGCACAGGCAGGATACACGGGTCACATCCATACGTGAGCACGGGCAGGATACACAGGTCACATCCATACGTGAGCACGAGCAGGAAACACGGGTTACACCCATACGTGAGCACAGGCAGGATACACGGGTCACATCCATACACGTGAGCATGGGCAGAATACACAGGTCACATCCATATGTGAGAACGTGTAGGATACACGGGACACATCCATACGTGAGCATGGGCAGGATACACGGGTCTCATCCATACATGAGCATGAGCAGGAAACACAGGTCACATCCATATGTGAGCACGGGCAGGATACACTGGTCACATCCACGTGTGAGAACGTGTAGGATACACAGGTCACATCCATACGTGGTTGTGGGGGAATGAACCCCGTATTGTCCGGTGCTTCCAAAAATCCACAGGTAAATATGGGTATATAAGAGCAATGTCTGACACATGTAAGAACAAGAATGGCCGCTACACAGGCATGAAGATCCTGTATGAGGGGACCGGCAACAACAGCATACGGCAAGATAAGAAATAAAACCTGGGTGGGGGGCTGTTGCACAGGGAAAGGTTAGAGACAGGGAGAGAGGCAACCATAAGCTACCCCTCCCGTGTACTCACGATACAGTCACCTGCTGCCCTGACCCAACCCGGTGTGTTCACTGCCCATGCCTGGCCGGTCCCGTCTCCTCGGGCGTCGCGCTGGTGTGTGACGTCATCTCCGAGGGCCGACAGCTATGCTGTGGATGAATGTGACATGCACTGCCAAATCAGCGATCCTGGGTAACCCTGGAACGAATGCAAGGGGCGGATCCAAGCGCAGTCATCAGGAAAGGGAAGTAAAGACCAGCTCCCAGCTCCGTGTAGTAGCCTGCGTGCTCCACCAAGGAATAAGGTGAAAATTGTTCGTAGTGTATAGGTGGTCACTGCAACAGGAACTCAGCCGCAAACGTGAATGATTAAAAACAGCTTTATTAAACTAGAATGCTGCGCATCACAGAGAACCACTCTGACGCGTTTCGTTCCTGTATGGAACTTTATCAAAGAGTAATATACGTCCTACAGTGTACCTGTGGTCTCAAGTACATGGGGCGCACTATTACACCCCTCAAAACCAGAATTGCAGAACATGTCCGATTGATCAGAAAAAGAGATCTGAATCACCCGGTATCCAGACATTTTTCTACATGTTCTGCTGGAAATCTCAATTATTTCACCTTTAAAGCTATAGAACATATACCATGTCACCCTAGAGGTGGGAACAGGGAAAATGCACTAAAAAAACTCTTTGATAAAGTTCCACACAGGAACGAAACGCGTCAGAGTGGTTCTCTGTGATGCGCAGCATTCTAGTTTAATAAAGCTGTTTTTAATCATTCACGTTTGCGGCTGAGTTCCTGTTGCAGTGACCACCTATACACTACGAACAATTTTCACATCCATACGTGAGCACGGGCAGAATACACGGGTCACAGCCATATGTGACAACGTGTAGGATACACGGGTCACATCCATACGTGAGCATGGGCAGGATACACAGGTCACAGCCACACGTGAGAACGTGTAGGATACACAAGTCACATCCATACATGAGCATGGGCATGATACACTGGTCACATACATACATGAGCACGGGCAGGATACATGGGTCACATCCATACGTGAGCACGGGCAGGATACACGGGTCACATCCATACGTGAGCACGGGCATGATACACGGGTCACATCCGTACATGAGCATAGGTAGGATACACCGGTCATAGCCATACGTGAGCACAAGTAAGATACACGGGTCAGATCTATACGTGAGCACGGGCAGGAAACACGGGTCACATCTATACGTTAGCATGGGCAGGAAACACGGGTTATATCCATACGTGAGCACAGGCAGGATACACTGATCGAAAACTTTCGTCTAGAGGCACAGTGGAAGGTTCACTTAAAAAATTGGCTAGTTTCTTCAAAATGTCTCCATCAGATCTTCATTTTCCCATTGATTTCATTCAAAAGGTTCCCATCTAATTATACTTGCTGGCCAGGGTAGACATAGTTTTAAACTTTGTCTATTCTATTCCATTTACTTTGATCTTTATAGAGTTGACACATTTGTTGAATATCACTTTGGTCTCACTGAGATTCATATGGAAGCCACCTTTACTTGTTTCGGCAAGTTCTCCAATTTGTTGCTGGAGGTCTTCTGAACTTTTGGCAAAAACAACAATAACGTCTGCAAATCGTATGTGACCCAAGTATTTATCGTTTCGATTTTGATTCCTCTTTATTCCCAATTCAATGTCCTGAACAATTCTCCAAGTGTAGCTGTGAAAAGCTTTGGTGACACTGTGCCGCACTCCCTTGCTGATCCTGGTGACACGGTGTCTCCCTGCTGCACTCCCTTACTAATGATGGTGATATTGTGTCTCCTTGCCGCACTCCCTTGCTGATCCTGGTGACACAGTGTCTCCCTGCTGCACTCCCTTGCTGATCCTGGTGACACGGTGTCTCCCTGCCGCACTCCCTTGCTGATCCTGGTGACACGGTGTCTCCCTGCCGCACTCCCTTGCTGATCTTGGTGACACTGTGTCTCCTTGCCACACTCCTTGCTGATCCTGGTGACACGGAGTCTCCCTGCAAAACGGGCTTTTGTGTCTGCTCCCATCTCACCCACCCAGATCCTAAAACTCCCATTTACCTTGGAGGTGAGGTAGATGCTTCGGACATTGGGGCTGGGGTCGTTCTGTCCCAGAGAATTATCCCGTAGCCAGACGCATCCATGTGCGTTTTTCTCGAAGAAATTCTCGTCCGCTGAACAGGAATTATGATGTCGGGAATAGGGAGCTTTTGCGAGTCAAGTTGGCTTAGAGGGAGTGGAGACATTTCTAGAGGGATGAGACACCATTACCATTTGACGGATCATAAGAATTCCTCTACTAGAAGGGCACAGCGTTTGAACAGCTCGACAAGCCGCTGGTTGCTTGTTTTTTTCACGATTTAATTTCTCATTTCAATTCTCTGGCTCCAAGAATCTAAAGGGCGGACGCCCTATCACGACAGTTCCTGCGGAGGACAAATCTGAGGAGCAGCTGGAGTCTTATATCTTCTAGTTGTATCCTCTCCGCTAATGTTTGATATCATGGGAAAATTCATCCGAACAGTCACGGATTCCTGAAGGGACTCAAGGTTCGGAGGGAAGACTCTACACGGCACCTCAAAACCGCAAGAAGAAGGTTCGAGTGGTGTCATTCCTCAAATCAGCGGACACCCAGGGATCGGAAGAACCAACGATCTGGTTCAAGTACCTTTGGTGGCATGAGAGGGATAAAGATGGGAGGAGTTTGCAAAACGTTGTAATATTTGGCGCTCGCAACAAGGTGCCTCGGGTTAGGACTGCTGGGCTTCTACTTCCGTTACCACTCCAGACTCGTCCCTGGAACCATATTTTCTATGGACTTATTTGTAGGCTTCCAGAGTCCAAAGGAAAAGAATACCATTCTGGTGGTCATCGACGTTTTTCTAAAACAGTGCACCTTGTTCCTTTGAGGGGTTACCAAATTCCTCCCAGGCTGGATGAGATGTATTCATTCAGGAGATTTTTTTCGTATTCACGGAGACACTTCTACCATGGTCTCAGATCGTGGGTCTCAATTGTGTCGAGGTCTTTGGCGTGCTTTTTCCCAGAAGTTGGGATTTCGCTTCAGTTCTCTTTGGGTCCATCCACAGACCAATGGACAACGGAGAGGGCCAACCAAAACCTGGAACATACCTTCGATGTTTATAACATGTACACAGGAGGACTGGGTGGATCTTTTCCATGGGCCGAGTTTGCTGAACTCTTCGCAATGATTCTACCCAAGAATCTCCATTTTTATAAACTTTGGATTTCATCATCTCGGTGCACTTTCTCCTCTCTCTCCTCAGGGGTGCCCAGAAGTGGACAAGCACGTCTCTCGCTAAAGGTCTTATGGTCTAGGATTCAGGAGAATTTGAGGGTGCTACAGGGAGACAGAAACTCCAGGCTGACGACTTCGACGTCAAGTACCGGAGTTCGCCCAGGAGACGGGGTATGGCTCTCGTCCAGGAATATCCGTTTGAAGGTTACCTACCATGAAGGCTTGCTCCCAAGTTTCTCGGTTCCCTTACTATAGTAGGAGGATTAATCCGTGGTTACAAGCAGGTTCTTCACCTTCTATGAAGATACCTTCGGTCTTCCATGTGTCCTTCTGAAACCAGTGTTTCAGCCGTACTCGCTGTCCAGAAAAGAATTTCCTCCACGTCGATCATGATTCAAGGTCAACAGGGAATACGAGGTGCAGTTTGTCCTGGATTCTAGAATTTCCAGAGGAGGAGTACAATACTGGGTTCACTGGAAGGGGTTCGGACCAGAGGAACGTTCATGGATTCCTACCGGGATCTTCACGCACCTCGGCTCTACAGGCTTTTCATCGCAAGAACCTGCACGCCTTATCATGGTCGCCCGGAGGTGCCCCTGAAGGGGGGGTTGGGTACTGTGAGGATTCTGGAGCCACAGCCGTCTCGGCGTGCTCCTCACTTACCTGCAGCTCCATGGGTCTCGCGGCACACGTGGACTCCGGAGGCAAGCCGCCGTCCAGCTCTTCCATCTATGCGCGCGCGACATTTCCTTCCTTCTCTGCTTCAGAGCAGGGCGGGGGTCGCACACGCAGCGATGGCCTGCCTCAAAGCGGGCGGCACACAGGAGGCGTCCCGCCCTCTTAAAGGCACAGCGCCCCTTGTGATGGCTACCACTAAACAAGCCAGGCGCTGGGCTTTAGGCTCCTTCCTGGGACTGCTTCTGAACCAACATGCTGTAACCTGGCCTTTCCACACACCCTACCTTGCTGCGCTGGATTGGTTCCTCTCTCTCTATATATACCTGCCGAGTCACTGACTCGTTGGGCTGAGATAGAACCGTTGTTTTTCACCATTCCCTGCCTCTAGTCTATTCACGCAGACTTCTCGTGAACTGAACCGGCTTCCGCTACTCTACCTGACCTACTTGGCATCCCGAACTCGGCATATACGGCTACACGACTCCCGCCTCTGGCATCCGATCGGCTTACGGTAAACGACAACGTCCCTCTCTCTAAACCCGGATTGCTAACGGCTCTCTACCTAACGTACCATCTCTACTCCGATCCGGATCACCAGCCACTCTTCAATCAAGAGTGCCCCTCGGGTGTGGGGCGTATATACCTATCCCACCTCGCACCGCGGGGTCCCGTCTCGTTTGTGGTGGCACCATCAACACGCATTCCCTTAATGATCTGGTGACACAGGTGTCTCGCCTACCGACACCCTTGCTGAGTCCTGGTGCCACGGTGTCTCCCGTCCACACTCCCTTGTGATCCTGGTGCACACGGTGTCTCCGCGCATTCCTTCAGACTCAGCACCGCGGTCCCGTCTCGTTTGTGGTGAGCACATCCTAACATTATGCTCAGCCCTACAAACATGGACCCCGCTGAGGTGGCGAGCACTATAAACGCTCATACTGCTCTGTTTACCAGACTAGAGACTTACCTAGACCAATCAGATAAACGGATAGATGCCTTGCAGCAAAGCGTCCATACCCTTACTCTTCAGGTTCGTACCCTCAATCAGCAACTGTCTCCCGTGGCAGCTCCTGTACCGGCTATTCCTGCTCCGACACCTCCGTCTGCGTCTGCTCCGGAACCCCGGATTCCGCCTCCCAGACACTATGCGGGGGATCCTCAAGGATGCCGGGGTTTCATTAATCAATGTCTCGTCCAATTTAAACTCTCTCCCTCTCGCTTTGTGTCTTCTGTCTCCAAGGTCGGCTACATCTACTCCCTTCTCACCGATCAGGCACTGGCGTGGGCCTCTCCCATTTGGGAACGACAGGGTGCCATCACACAGGACATCGATCTCTTCGTCGAGGAATTCCGAAGAGTCTTCGATACTCCCGCACGGAGGTTAACGGCATCTTCTGCTCTTCACCACATAATCCAGGGAGATCGTTCGGTTGCCATGTATGCAGTGGAGTTCCGCACCCTTGCTGCTGAGACAGGTTGGAATGATGAGGCTCTATCTTCGGCATTCTGGCAAGGCCTGTCTGAGACCCTAAAAGATGAGCTTGCTGCACGTGATCGTCCCACTAACCTGGAGGAGTTGATCGCTCTCTCTATTCGTGTGGATCAGCGTCTGCTGGAGCGGAGATACGAGCGTTCCCATGTACGTCCACGGGTCTCAAGAACTCTTGCTCCCTCCTTCGTGGCTCCGTTACCTCCTTCCGGGGACATTCCAGAACCCATGCAGTTGGGAGGCAATAGGCTGTCTCCTGCTGAGAAACTGCGTCGGCGCAAGGCCGGCCTTTGCATGTACTGTGGCAATTCCGGTCACGCTGTACCCCGGTGTCCTCACGCACCGGGAAATGCCAGCTCCCAATGAGATCCCGGAGAGTTTCGTTGGGAATATTGACACTTTCTCCCATTGTCCAGAACATCCTTCCTACCAGGATAACCTTGCCGATTACACTTTCTGGAGAGGGGTTTCACACTCCGGCACAAGCATTCATTGACTCTGGTTCTGCAGGTAATTTCATTGATGAGACTTTTGCTAGACTGAACAATATCCCTTTGGTCAACAGGAGGACGCCGGTAGGACTGGAGGCGATTGACGGTCGACCGCTTAAACCAGCATTTATCACGCTACAGACGGTGCCTCTTCTTCTACAATTCGTTAACGTCCATACGGAGATCATTACCCTCGATGTAATCCACACTCCTTCTGCTGAGTTGATTTTGGGTCTTCCTTGGCTTCAACTTCATAATCCTCGCATCGACTGGACGGATCAGAAACCTATTCAGTGGGCTCCTTCTTGTGCTAAGACCTGTACCCAGATTTTCAAGAGAATTGGTGGTTTGTCTACCTTATCTGAGAAAATTAACTCCTTACCCTTTGAGTACTGGGAATTCCGTGATGTATTCGACAAGACACGTTCCGAGATTCTACCTCCACACCGTTCTTTTGATTGTCCTATCGACCTACTTCCAGGTGCACCTCTTCCCAGGGCAAGATCCTATCCTCTCTCTCTCCCAGAGACAAGGGCCATGAACACTTACATCGCGGAGAACTTAGAAAGGGGTTTCATCAGAAAATCGTCTTCCCCGGTCGGAGCAGGTTTCTTCTTTGTCAAGAAAAAGGACGGCTCTCTCCGTCCATGCATAGACTACCGGGGTTTGAACAATATCACTCGTAAAAATCGCTATCCTCTGCCGTTAATACCGGAGCTCTTCGATCGTCTCCAGGGAGCAAATATCTTTTCTAAACTGGATCTAAGAGGTGCCTACAATCTAGTAAGGATACGAGAGGGGGACGAGTGGAAGACTGCTTTTAACACTCATGACGGCCACTATGAATATCTGGTTATGCCGTTCGGTTTGTGCAACGCACCAGCAGTTTTCCAGGATTTTGTCAACGAGATCTTTCGGGACATTCTGAACTCATTTCTTATTGTTTACTTGGATGACATCCTCATTTTTTCTAAATCCACTCAAGAACACATCAAACATGTTCAACAAGTATTGTTACGTCTTCGGGAGAACCATCTTTTTGCGAAACTGGAGAAATGTCAGTTCCACCTCAAATCTGTTGCATTTTTGGGTTACGTCATCTCGGATTCCGGTTTCAATATGGATCCAGAGAAACTTAAGGCTATTCTGGACTGGCCTCGTCCGACTACTCTTAGAGCCGTGCAACGTTTTTTAGGTTTTGCAAACTATTATCGACGTTTCATCCGCAATTTTTCGTCCACCGTATCTCCCATAACTGCCCTCACCAAGAAGGGTACTGATCCTTCATCTTGGTCGGAGTCCGCCATAAAGGCGTTTGATCGGCTAAAAAGGGCTTTTGTGTCTGCTCCCATCCTCACCCACCCAGATCCTAAACTCCCATTTACCTTGGAGGTAGATGCTTCGGACATTGGGGCTGGGGCTGTTCTGTCCCAGAGAACTTCTCCCTTAGCCAGACTGCATCCATGTGCGTTTTTCTCGAAGAAATTCTCGTCCGCTGAACGGAATTATGATGTCGGGAATAGGGAGCTTTTGGCGATCAAGTTGGCTTTAGAGGAGTGGAGACATTTCTTAGAGGGGACTGAGACACCCATTACCATTTTGACGGATCATAAGAATCTCCTCTACCTAGAAAGGGCACAGCGTTTGAACGCTCGACAAGCCCGCTGGGCTTTGTTTTTTTCACGATTTAATTTTCTCATTTCATTCATTCCTGGCTCCAAGAATCTAAAGGCGGACGCCCTATCACGACAGTTCCTGGCGGAGGACAAATCTGAGGAGCAGCTGGAGTCTATTATTCCTTCTAGTTGTATCCTCTCCGCTAATTCGTTTGATATCATGGGCAAAATTCAATCCGAACAGTCACGGATTCCTGAAGGACTCAAGGTTCCGGAGGGAAGACTCTACACGGCACCTCAACACCGCAAGAAGGTTCTCGAGTGGTGTCATTCCTCTAAATCAGCAGGACACCCAGGGATACGGAAGACCAACGATCTGGTTCAACGTACCTTCTGGTGGCCTGAGAGGGCTAAAGATGTGGAGGAGTTTGTCAAAACGTGTAATATTTGCGCTCGCAACAAGGTGCCTCGGGTCAGACCTGCTGGGCTTCTACTTCCGTTACCCATTCCAGACCGTCCCTGGAACCATATTTCTATGGACTTTATTGTAGAGCTTCCAGAGTCCAAAGGAAAGAATACCATTCTGGTGGTCATCGATCGTTTTTCTAAACAGTCGCACCTTGTTCCTTTGAGGGGTCTACCAAATTCCCCCAGGCTGGCAGATGTCTTCATTCAGGAGATTTTTCGTCTTCACGGAGTACCTTCTACCATTGTCTCAGATCGTGGGTCTCAATTCGTGTCGAGGTTTTGGCGTGCTTTTTCCCAGAAGTTGGGGATTTCGCTTCAGTTCTCTTCTGGGTACCATCCACAGACCAATGGACAAACGGAGAGGGCCAACCAAAACCTGGAACAATACCTTCGATGTTTTATAACTGATACACAGGAGGACTGGGTGGATCTTCTTCCATGGGCCGAGTTTGCTCTGAACTCTCTTCGCAATGATTCTACCCAAGAATCTCCATTTTTTATAAACTTTGGATTTCATCCATCTCGGTCACCTTTCTCCTCTCTCTCCTCAGGGGTGCCAGCAGTGGACAAGCACGTCTCTCGCCTAAAGGTCTTATGGTCTAGGATTCAGGAGAATTTGAGGCTTGCTACAGGGAGACAGAAACTCCAGGCTGATCGACTTCGACGTCAAGTACCGGAGTTCGCCCCAGGAGACAGGGTATGGCTCTCGTCCAGGAATATCCGTTTGAAGGTTCCTACCATGAAGCTTGCTCCCAAGTTCCTCGGTCCCTTTACTATACTTAGGAGGATTAATCCTGTGGCTTACAAGCTAGGTCTTCCACCTTCTATGAAGATACCTTCGGTCTTCCATGTGTCCTTACTGAAACCAGTGTTTCAGAGTCCTCGCTTTTCCAGAAAGAATTCTCCTCCACGTCCGATCATGATTCAAGGTCAACAGGAATACGAGGTGCAGTTTGTCCTGGATTCTAGAATTTCCAGAGGAGGAGTACAATACTTGGTTCACTGGAAGGGGTTCGGACCAGAGGAACGTTCATGGATTCCTCACCGGGATCTTCACGCACCTCGGCTTCTACAGGCTTTTCATCGCAAGAATCCTTCCAAGCCTTATCATGGTCGCCCGGAGGTCGCCCCTGAAGGGGGGGGTACTGTGAGGATTCTGGAGCCACGCCGCTCTCGGCGTGCTCCTCACTTACCTGCAGCTCCATCTGGGTCTCCCGCGGCACACGTGGACTCCGGAGGCAAGCCGCCGTCAGCTCTTCCATCTATGCGCGCGCGCGCACATCTTCCTTCCTCTTCTGCTCTCAGAGCAGGGCGGGGGTCCGCACACGCAGCCGATGGCCCTGCCTCACAGAGGCGCGGCCACACGGAGGCGCTCCCGCCTCTTAAAGGCACAGCGCCCCTTGTGATGGCTACCACTAAACATAGCCAGGCTGCTGGGCTTTATGGCTCCTTCCCTGGGACTGCTTCTGAACCTACACCTGCTGTAACCTGGCCTTTCCACACACCCCTACCTTGCTGCGCTGCTATTGGTTCCTCTCTCCTATATATACCCTGCAGAGTCACTGACTCGTTGGCTGAGCATAGAACCAGTTGTTCTCACCATTCCCTGCCTCCTTAGTCTATTCCGCAGACTTCCTCGTGAACTGAACCGGCTTCCGCTACGTCTACCTGTACCTCTGGCATCCCGAACTCGGCATACGGCTACACGACTCTCCGCACCTCTGGCATCCCGATCCTGGCTTACGGTAAACGACAACGTCCCTCTCTCTAACCCCGGACTTGGCTAACGGCCTCTCTACCTACCGTACCTCTCCTACTCCGATCCGGAATCCCAGACCACTCTTCAATCAAGACGTGCCCTCGTGGCTGTGGGTGGCGTTATATCCTATCCCACCTCAGCACCGCGGTCCCGTCTCGTTTGTGGTGAGCACATCCTAACACGCATTCCCTTAATGATCTTGGTGACACAGTGTCTCCCTACCACACTCCATTGCTGATCCTGGTGACACGGTGTCTCCCTGCCACACTCCCTTGCTGATCCTGGTGACACGGTGTCTCCCTGCCGCATTCCCTTAATGATCTTGGTGACACAGTGTCTCCCTACCACACTCCATTGCTGATCCTGGTGACACGGTGTCTCCCTGCCACACTCCATTGCTGATCCTGGTGACACGGTGTCTCCCTACCACACTCCCTTGCTGATACTGGTGACACAGTGTCTCCCTGCCGCACTCCGTTACTGATCCTGGTGACACAGTGTCTCCCTACCACACTCCTTTGCTGATCCTGGTGACACGGTGTCTCCCTGCCGCACTCCGTTACTGATCCTGGTGACACAGTGTCTCCCTACCACACTCCTTTGCTGATCCTGGTGACACGGTGTCTCCCTGCCGCACTCCCTTGCTGATCCTGGTGACACGGTGTCTCCCTGCCGCGCTCCCTTGCTGATCCTTATCTTGCTTGTATCTTCATGCAATCTAATGGTTGATGTGGCATTCTCGTAAATGTTCCTTATCATATTATTATACTCTATCTTCTTCATGCATTTAAAACAGTTGATGTGCACACAGAATCAAATGCTTTTTCATAATCTACGAATTCTAAGCCAAGTGGTAGATCATATTTATTACTTTTAAAAAAATCGCTTCTTGTACGAATTGGATGTCATCCATTGTGTTATATCTACTGTGTCATCCCGCTTGCTTTCTTGGCTGGGTGAAGTCCAGAGGCTGTTGCAGCTGATTGGTGAGTATTTCTGTAAAAACCTTGTAAGCGATTGGAAACAGACTCATTAGTCTGTAGTTCTTGAGGTCTTCTTTGTCTCTTCTCTTGTGGGTGTAGATAACTATGGCATTTCTCCAAAGGATTTTTGTGTTCTTCGAGCCGCATGTAAAGCGTTTTGTGCAGATTTTCTCTGCTTCTCCCGCAGGATTCTGTAGAGATTTCAGTTGTAATTCCATCATCTCCTGGAGACTTTCAGGATTTTGTGGCTTCTTCTGTAAAGATACATCACCTATGGTTCATTCTCACTCTTCCTCTGCCTGATTTATGCCCTGTGTTATCAATTGTCATGATAATATCACAAGATATTATGTATTTTAATCCATCTGGTACTCCAGGGGTTAATGGTGCAACAATTTGGGTTTAAAAATATTGGGTTTATGACGTCCAGACTTGTCATGGGTCTGTGCTTGGCCTCAAAGGGAACTTAATTGGAGTTTAATTTTTAAAGTACAAAGAAATGTTTGTACTGTTACCCCTTGGCCAGACCTTGTGTTAGGACTGATACAATATAGAGATAAGAACATATGTATTTCCAGAACTGGAAGTAAATCATGGCTCTCCAGACACAAACATAAAATTGTTTGACGTCCTTGTCCCCCTTCCTCCTGGGTTTCCCCTCTCTGGGGGAGTATTTCTTTGGGTGGCTGCATCCTGACAGTGCCCTGTGTAATATGCTCTGTTTATGAGACCTATTTGCTCTCTTTACATTAAATTGCTTTGTATTTGACCACTATACGTCTCACAGCTGTTTTTGAGAGCTGTGGGTACTATCTTATATATATATATACTAGCTGAGAGCCCCGGCGTTGCCCGGGATGTTTGTGGTGTGGGTGTGGCATTTGGGTGAGGAGTGGTCCACGCGGCCCATGTGCGGTGGTAGTGCTGCTGTGGCTGTACTGATGGTGATTGTATCGGGGTGCTGATTTGGGAGGGTTTGGTGCTGATGTGGGGGTGCGGATGTGGGTGTGCCGATGGGGGAGGTGCAAAGGTGCTGATGTGTGGGTGCTGATGGTGTTGATGGGGGCTGGGAATGGCGGGGAGCCGAGAATGCCAGTTGTGTGTGTGTGTGTATACGTGTGTCTGTGTGTCTACGTGTGTCTGTGTGTCTACGTGTGTCTGTCTGTATACGTGTGTCTGTGTGTATACGTGTGTCTGTGTGTATACGTGTGTGTGTGTATATGTGTGTGTGTGTATATGTGTGTCTGTGTGTATACGTGTGTCTGTGTGTATACGTGTGTCTGTATAGGTGTGTGTATGTATAGGTGTGTGTGTGTGTGTCTACGTGTGTGTGTGTGTCTACGTGTGTGTGTGTGTCTGTGTACGTATGTGTGTGCCTGTCTACATGTGTGTGTGTGTCTGTCTACATGTGTGTGTGTCTGTCTACATGTGTGTGTGTGTGTGGGTAGGTGTTGTCTGAAATGTGCTTGATCGTGTCGTACAGTGTGGGTGTGGTCTAAAGTGTGTGTATGTGGGGGACGTGTGCTGGGTGTTGTCTGTGGAGTGTGGGGGTGTGTGTATGTCAATGAGTGTGTGTGTGTGGGTGTGCCTACATTGTGTGTGTGTGTGCCTACATGTGAATATGATGGTGCTATGTGGTGTGTATACAATTAGTCGTGCTGGTCTAAATGGTGTGTATATGTGCTGCTGCTGATGTTAAGTGCTGTCTGTTAAACTTGTGAGAATTTGTGATAGCCGTGATGTGCTTAGTGTGTGTGTATAAGTGTGTGTGCGTCAGTGTGACATGTGTGTGTGTGTGTTTTGTGTGTGTGTGGTCTACTGTGTGTGTGTGTTGGTGGTTGTGTCTGTGGTATATATATATAGATATATATTATATATTTATATATATAATTATGTAGTTAGAGATATATATATAGTGTGTTGGGTGTGATGGAGGGATGAGGGGGGAGCTGAAGGATGTGTGGGGGGGGAGCTGAAGGAATGTGGGGGGGGGGGGGGTGCTGCTTACCTTGCAGTCGGCAGCATCTTCCTCGGTAGGCCGGGAGACGGACCCTGTAGTCATCTGGTACGGAGGGGCGGGGATCAGACCGGAGCCGGACAGAGAGGGCATTGTGCAGGGGGGGGGGGCAGGGGAGCGCAGCGGAGAGCAGCACGGGGCATGTGGAGGGGGCGGAGCGGAGAGCAGCAAATAGCATGTGGAGGGGGGGGGAGCTAACCAGTCCTGACGCGGCCCCACTGATCCGGCGCTCTGCCTCACACTCATCCGGACGTCTTTGCCTCACTCATCCAGCCATCCCACGTGGATGTGAGGCGGGAGGAGGCGCGGTTGTGGCCGCTCCCCCGTGTGGGGGGCGATCAGCTCCACTCCCCGTATGAATGGAGAGGGAGGGGTGGAGAGGGGCGGTGGATAGGACGAGGGGGGCGGGTCGGCTCGGTGGTGGGGGGGTGGGGGCGGGGGTGAAGGCCGGGGTGTTGAGCTGGGGGGGTGAATGTGTGTGTGTATGTGTGTACACGGGACTCCGGGTAAGTTCGGGCACAGGGAGGGTGGGGGGGGTGTGGAAGTTGAGGTGCGGTCCAGCTGACGGGGGAGAGTGAGGGGCACCGGGAGAGGACTGTGTGTGTGTGTCCCAGTCCGTGTCCGTGTGTGTGTGTGTCCCTGTGTGTGTGTGTCCCTGTGTGTCCTTTGGCCCGTCACTCCGCCTCAGGCCAATGAGAAGTGTGCGGGGGCGGCCCAAGGGACCAATGAGATTTCCCCTAGGGACACCGGACATCCAGACAGGCAGGCATACAGTGCTTTCAATTATATAGTATAAGATATATATACATATATATATATATATACACATTTAATAAGCTGAAAAGACAGAAAAATAGACAAGCACGACCTTCCTTTAGAAATGTGTAAAAATATATTCTGGGCCACAAGGCCCAATCCTCACTTACATCATGAGTAATTTGAGTGCTGCATCAGAGGATGCATAATTTAAGAGCTTTCCTAATAACCGCCATATTGCCAACACGTAAGTAACGTCCCGTGGGGTATAGTGCCTCAGGAGCGCTGAGGCTTCCGGCAACAGCAGGGCTCCCGGCATCCTCGTGTGCTTCTGCACTTCCGGGTAACTTACGTCAGCGTCTGGCGTCTAAGATCAAGCATCAAAAATGTCTACTTGCCAACAAAACTAGTACCTCCTCTGAATAAGGAAACAGTGCCACCTAGCAAAGCCTACGCGTTTCACTTTTCCATTAAGCTTTGTCAGGGGGTGGTGGCTGTGTCAAATTGTTCACCTTATATACCTCCTACCTGGGGTTAGCTGCAGCATGTGGGGGGGGGAGACGAATGATGACTCTGATTGGCTGAGCTCTGAGTGGTGGTCCTAGTAGGACCTTGAAGAGCCAAGGAACCCGGCCTTAAGAAGACTAAGCATTGTGACCTTTTGTAGTAACTATATTTGATATATTTCAGTTGAGATTTTAGGTAGAGCATGGAATCATATATGTTTACATTTAATAAATAATGCTTTGGGCTCTGAATGAACTGTTACTGTAGATGCTCTGGAGAGAGTATTTACATTTTTGGACACATTTTGCTACAACTGATTTTTGTGTGTTAAAGTGCATAGTTTTTTCTATAATAAACAGGGACCTGGGACCCTGACAAATATTAGTTATACATTTTTGATTTGTATTTCTCGGGTTGTGGCAGCGTATAGATATGATTGCAATTGAGTAAGGGGTTAATATTAACTAATTGGAGGTACCTTTGCAGAGGAGAAAGATGAGTTGGCTAGAGTAGCCGTGTGTATTAACCTTGATTGCATGTCTAAGGCTGCGCTTATAGTGCTGGCGACGCGATGGAGACGTCAGGCTGCGGTCACTGAAAAAATCAAATTGAGATGACTTCCAGCGATCGCGACCAAGCTGTCGCGCCGCGCTTACGATAAGCGCATGCAACAGCGGCAATGCATTTGTTTTGACGCGCCGTCGCTGTCGCCAGGCTTATAAGTGCAGCTTTTCTCACGTGCCTCCTTGTTGGCTGTTTGTCACAGGTGGTATACGGGGACGGATTTAGGGGAGATGTTACTCATTTGAGGAACCTTTGCGAAGGTGAATGGTGGGGCAGCTTGCGGGCTGTGTATTAACCCTTGTCCTGTAGAGGAGATATTGTCGATTTGAGGGACCTTTGCGGGGTGAAAAGTCACCGCTTGTGAGCGTGAGTATTAACCCTTGTCCCACAGGTCACGTGCTCTCAGGGGTGTCCCTTTTAGGATTCAGGATACTCTCTCTCTGGTTGGCTTTCCATGGGCGTTTGTATGTACTGTAAGGGCAAATCTTAAATATAAAAACATTGAGGACAAGAACTGCCCCAGAGATTTCTATTTTTGTCTATGTTGGGATCTTGGAGACGATGGAGCACCTCCCTCCTGTAGTGCCCCTATGCAGTAGAAATGTGGGAGAGTATGGCTGCCTCATTATGGATGCCAGAATTAAAATGCCAAATGTATGGAAAAGTGGTGTATGGTTTGTTTGGAGATCACTTGCAGGGTTACAGTGGTAGCACAGGGGTGTTAATCAATGCACTTGTGAAATATAGGCTGTGGATCACCCGCAGTCTTCTCTCCACAGAGCGGGATCTCGTGCCTGTAACCTGTGCAGGGGAACAGGTTATAGAGCAGGTCAAGAAAATAAAGCAGGGGGGGAGAGAGACAGGTGGGATACAAAGTCCTGGGAGAGAAGATGGGCGGGTGTCAGATATATGTGTGTAAATATTTTCTGTATACAGTGTAAATAATATGTAAAATTGTATATTTTAATTTGTTACGTCTGTTTTTATGTAATGATATGTTTGTAAATTTATTTTTTACTTTTATATAATAAAAAAATACCCTACATTAGATTCAATGTAGCTCCTTTTATGAGTCTGTAAAAACATCCCCTTGTATCTGAGAGGCTCAGATTCGTGCGAGTCTGGAATACCAGCCTAAATTAAATTCATCAGTGTCTTAATTAAGATCTAAATTTAGCGCTTAATTAAAGGGGAGAGAAATGCAGCACGGGGAAAAATTATATAGAGAGATAAACATGAAAATAAAACATGGAGTTGAAGGAGAGTTTTATGAACCAGGCGAGTGAGTTAAATAGAACCCAGGAGGCCCTGAACTATCGCATACTGCTCAATACGTATAATACTGCCGCACAGCTGTGATACAGAGCCCGAACTATCGCGTACTGCTCAATACGTATAATACTGCCGCACAGCTGTGATACAGAGCCCGAACTATCGCATACTGCTCTATACTATAATACTGCCGCACAGCTGGGGTGACATACAGAGCCCCGAATATCGGCGTCTAGCTCAATAACTACTCATAATAGCTGGGCCCCGCACAGCTGTGATTCAGAGCCCGAACTACTCGCTGGTACTGCTCTATCTTATAATACGTCCGTCACATCTGTTGAGACATAGCCCGAACTATCGCATACTGCATCTAGTACGTATAATACTGGGACTGAACTGCCTCACAGCTGTGATCACACGGAGCCGAACATCGCATAAAACTGCTCCAATACGTTAATACTGCCGGGCACAGCTGTTATACCGCGCCCGAACTTGCGTACTGCTCTATAACGTATAATACTACCTGCTGGCCGCACAGCTTGTGATACGAGCCCGAACTATCGCGGGATACTTCTCTATAACTATAATACTAGCCGCACAGCTGTGATGACAGAAGTCCCCGAACTATCCGCGTACTTCATCTATGACGTATAATACTGGCCGGCACAGGCTTTGATACAGAGCTCCGAAGGTCTACTTCGCGTACGGCTCAATACGTTAATACTGTCCGCGCAGCTTGTGATACATAGCCCGAACTAATCAGAGTAACTGCTATATACGTATAATAACTGCCGCACCGCCTGTGATACAGAGCCGCGGAACTCTAATCGCATACTGCTCAATACGTTACTACGTGCCGCACAGCTGTGATACGCAAACAGAGCCCGAACTGGCAAAAATCGCTTAGCTCTATACGTATATACTGCCGCACATCTGTGATCGGAGCCCGAGACTAAATCGCATACTTCTTCTCCTACGTATAATACTGCCCCGCCAGCTGTGGATTACATAGCCGCACTAACGCGTACTGACTCTATACGTATAAATACTGCCGGCACAGTGTGATACGGAGCCTGACTATCGCGTACCTGCTCTATACGATAAACTGCCGCACGCTGTGATAACAGAGGCCCGAACTATCGCGTACTGCTCCTACGTATAATACTGCGAGGCCGCACAGCTTGTGAACATGAGCCCCGAACTATCGCTATGCTTCAAACGTATATATAAAATGGGCCACACGTGATACCGAGCCCAACTTCGCTCTGCTGCTCTGATACGTAAATATTACTGCCGCACAGCGTTGTGCATAACAGGGCCCGAACTCATCGCGTACTGCCTCAATACGTATATCTGCCGCACAGCTGTGATAAGAAGCCCGAACTATCGCGAACTGCTCTACTACGTCTAATAACACTGCCACAGCTTGTATACACGAGCCCGAATATCGCATACTGCTCATACGTATAATCACTGCGACACAGCCTGTGATACCGGAGCCCCGAACTACCTCAATAGCTGCATCTGATAACTTAACTGCCGCACAGCTGTGATAAGCTGAATATCGCTTCTCTGATATATGCGCAGCCTGTGATAGCGGAGCCGAACTATCGCATAGCTTCTAGTACGTATAATACTGCGAACAGCTGGTGAGACAAGAGCCCCGACGACTATCGGTACTGCTAATATATGTAATATGCCGCCAGCTGGCTGTAAGGAGCTCCTACTATCGCGATACTCGGCTACTATAGAAATACTGCCGCACAGCTGTGGATACAGAGCCCGAACTATGCGACTGCTCTAAACGATATGCAGAGCTGTGATCCGACCACCTAACATGCATAGTAAATACTCGCGACGCTGAACCGTAATATGCGCTATGACTCTATACGTATAATACTGCCGCACAGCGTGTGATACGGAGCCGGAACTAAATCGCATATTACTTCTATACGTATAATACTGCCGCACAGTTTGACTACAGAGCCCGAAATGATGCGCCGCTATACGCTCTATAATGTATATCCACGCCCAGGCCACAGTTTGCTGTGATTACGGGAGCCGAACTATCGGATACTGGTCTATGCGGATAATACCTGCCACGCACATCGTGATACAGAGCACCGAACTATCGCGATATGCTCAATACGCTTTAATATGCGGTCTAGTGTCCAGCTGTGATACGAGAGCTGAACTATCGCATTCTGTCTATACTGATAATACTGCTGCCACAGCTAGCGATCCGGAGCCCGAACTATGCATACTGCTCTATACTGTAATATGCAATGATTACAGGACCGAATAGCCGTCTAATACGTATACTGTGAACCAGCATACAGAGCCGCGAATAATTCTCTACTGCTCTTACGTATAATACTGCGCACAGCGGTTGATACAGAGGCCCGAAATATCGCCTTACTGCCTCTATAACGTATAATACTGACCGGCACAGATGTGATACGGAGGCCCGAAACTTCGCGTAATGCTATACGTATAACGCTCGCACAGCTGTGATACGAGCCGAAGATCGAATTCTATAGGACGCAATTGATATGCTGTCAGTACGTATAAAACTACTGTCCGCAAACAGCGCTGGATACAGAGCCCGAACTATCGGTATGCGTCAATACGTATTAATGTCCGCACAGTGTGTGATACGGAGCCACGAACTACTCGCAGTACTGCTCTATACGTATAATACTGCCGCAGCATGTGATACAGGAGCCGAACTACGCATACTGCTCTATTAACGTATATAATCTCTGCCGCACAGATGGCTTGATACGGATGCGTCCAACTTCGCATATGCTCGTATAAGTATATACTATGCGGGCCCAGACTGTGATACGAGCCGAACTCGCCATTGCTGCTATACGTATCGATACTGGCCGAACAAGCGGTGATACAGAGCCGCGAAATCATACCTTAGTCATGCCCTGGATAACCATCTGCTCTATGTCTATACGTATAATATGCGCACAGTGTGATAGAGCCCGAACTATCGCGTACTGCTCTCGTACGTAAATACACTGCCAGCACCAGGTGTGATACGGAGCCCGGAACTTATCGCATACTGCTCGATAACGTAAATTACTGCCGCACAGGCTGTGATACGGAGCCGAACTATCGATTACTGGGTGCCTTACGATAATCTGTCAATCGATGAACAGAGTCTCAGACATGGGTCTGTTACGAAATACGAGCCAGCTATGATACGACATCGACTATCGTATGCTCTATACGTATATCTGCCGCACAGCGTGATACGAGCCGCCAGAACTAATCGACGATATACTGCTTATAAGTTTAATCTGCGCTAAGCGTGACCAGAGCCATGGATACATCGCCTATCTTCATCGCATATGACTGCGCACTGATGAGCCGACTATGTAGCTAATACTTAATTACTGCCGTCACCGCTGTGACTTAATCGGAGCCCGAACTATCGCATATGCTCTAGGTATCGTAATACTGCCGCACAGCTGTGATACGAGCCTAACTAATCGCGTTACGCTCTTATACGGTATACACTCTACTTATCGCGCACGCTGTATACAGAGCCCGAACGTAACGATCATACTGCTTCTATACGATAACCTGCCGCCGCTGTGATACGAGCCCGAAAACTATCGCTGATACTGCTCATACGTATAATACTTGACGACACAGCTGTGATCAGTAGCAGCCGAAACTAAGTCGCATGACTCGCTATCTTATAATACTGCCGCACAGCTGTGATACGTAGACCGTATGGTAACTCATAGTAACACTGCGCCACGTGTGATACAGGACCCGAACTATCGCATAGCCTCTATAGATAATACTGCCGCACAGCTGTGATACAGTAGCCCGAATATCGCAGTATGCTATACGTTATATACTCAGCCGACAGGATGTGATACGGAGCCCGGAACTATCGCATATGCTCTATCCACGTATAATACTGCCGCCACAAGCTGGTAGACGAATCTGCACGACTCGACCTAGCGCAACAGCTGGTATCGACACTACTGCATACTGCTATACGTATAATACTGGTCCACAGCTGTGTACCGAGCCCGAAGACTATTCTCAATACTGCTCTATACGTATAAGTCTACGTGCAGGACAGAGCGTGATACGAGAGCCGAACTTATCGCATACTGACCTCCGTAATATACTACTGCGCACAGCTTGTGATACAGAGCCCGAAAACTAATCGACATATTTGAGCTCTAACGTATAATACTGCCGTAGGATTGGTATTGTCTCACAGCTTGTATACGGAGCTGCTGACTATACGCATACTGCTCTATACGGTAATACTGCACGTGAACGCCCGAACATCAGACTGTATAGCCGCAAGCTATGAGCGCGGAACTATCGCAGTACTGCTTTAGTGATAACTGCGCAAGCGACACAGAGCCCGAACTATCGCCTACTGCCTCTAACTTATATACTGCCACACAGCTGTGTATCGGAGCCCGAAACTACGTATCGCAATGATAAATACTGCCAAGCTGTTGTGATACGCGACGCCAGAACTAGATACTGCTCTATACTTAATAATACTGCCGCACCAGCTGAGGAGTCCGATACGAGAGCCTAGTTAAACGAAAGCTTGATTACGCCCGAACTTCGCATCTGCTCATACGTATAATATGCCGCACAGCTTGTGATACAGAGCCCGAACACGCATAGCTATAGTAGGCGCCCAGCTATGAGCGTCGCTCCTAAGCTTATATACTTAGCGAGTGCCACAGCTTGATACGGAGACCGAACTATCGCATAACTGCCTATAACTATATTACCTGCGCACAGACTGTGATACGGGAGCTCGAACTATCGCATACTGCCTATACGTATAATACGCGCACGTCTGTGATACGAGCCCGAACTCGCATACTGATCTACTATACGTATAATACTGAGCCCTACAGTGGTGATACGAGCCCGCGAAACTATGATACGCTCTATTCCGTGATATGATACGTGCAGCGACCCACGTGTTACCGGAGCACTATCGCATATGCTCCTATACGTATAATACCCGCACAGTTGTGATACGGAGCAGACTGTACTGCAAGGTTCATGCGCAACTGTGATCAGCCCAATCAAAGCCATGTATTATATGCACGCAAGCTGTATACGAGCAACTACGATTATTAGTATACTCTCACGTGTAAGACCGAATATGTACCAATACGTATAAACTGCCGACGCCGACAGCTGCTGCTACATGAGCCGACTGACTATCGCATACTGCTCTCATAACCGTATATAACTAGCCGCACAGCTGTGATACGGAGCCCGAACGAAATATCGCAAAGGCTATCCAGTACGTTATAATATGGCGCAAGCTTATGACAAAACTTCGATACTCATTATCGCAATCTGCGCACTATCGCGTACTGCCACTTCTATGACGTCTTAGGATTAGACTGCCGGCAACAGCTTTGTACGGATCCCTAACATCGATACTGACTCTATACGTATAATAAGCGCACCTGATACGCCCGAACTACCATTGCTTTGTAGATTCACAAGCTGATAGGCCGCGAACTAGTCGACGTACTGCTCTATACGTATAATACTGCGAGCACAGCTGTGATACAGAGCCCTGATTCACATCGCACTCTCAAACGTATGATACCCTCCCTTTGCTGTTATACTAACTGAACTACGCGTACTGCTCTATACGATAATACTGCCGCCCACTGGATACGAGCCCGAACTAATCGTAACTGCTCATAAGTATAGAGTACGCAATCGTGATACACGGAGCCCGACTATCGCTTACTGCTCATACGTATAATCCTGCCGAACAGTCTGTGAACAGAGGCCCGAACTATCTCTACTGCCATATAGTATAATTACTGCCGCACAGCATGATTAACGGAGCCGTTACTATACGCATAACTGCTCCTATACGTATAATACTGCCGCAACAGCTGTGATCGGAGCCTCCTGAACTACGCGTATGCCTGCTATACTATAATACTGCGCACGCTGGATACGGAGCCGAACTATCGCAGTACTGCCTATACGTATAAATACTGCCGCACAGCTGTGAAGGTAGCCCTGAACATCGCATAACGCTCTATATACGTATAATACTGCGCACACACAGCTGTGAACGAGAGCCCTCCGAACTACTGCATTCTCGCCTACCTGCCCTCACATCAGATAATTGCACGTGCACGCACAGCTGTGTTCGAGCCGAATCTATCGCAATACTGCTCTAGTACCGGTATAATATGCGCCCAGCAACGACCAATCCTTCGCAAGACTTGACTCGGACCCGAAAACTAGACAAGACCAGGATAAACCATTCGCCCAACACTGCGTTAATGCTAAACTGTACAATACAACTGCGTCCGCACCAGCTGTGATCCACGGGAGCCTGACAATTCGTCACGCTACTTATACGTATATATACGGCGCCACAGCTGTGATACCAGATCCCGACAACGCATACTCTCTATACGTATAAATACGTTCCAGCAGCAGCTGATACAGGAGCCGGAATACGGTAATGCTTGATACGTATAATACTCGCGCACAGTGTGTACGGAACGACCCAATTCGCGATCTGCTCTATACGTAAAGCTACTGCCTGCACGCTTGTGATCGGAGCCCGACTATCGCATACTGCTCTATACGTAAAACTACTGCCCGCCAGCTGTGATACGAGAGCCCGAACTATCGCATACTGCTCTAACGTATAATACTGCCGACAGGCTGGGGATCGAGGCTGACTATCAGCATCTGCATACGTAACTTGCCGCTCACGCTGTGGAACAGAGCCGCGAACTATTACGCAACTGCCTATACGTAAATACTGCCCGCACAGCTTGATACGGAGCCGAACTATCGGCAGTACGCCAAAACGACACTGGGCATGTGTGATACGGATAGCCCGAATCGAGATCCTGATCTAATACCGTATAACTGCGGCACAGCTGTTGATCACGGAGCACGCGCCAGACTATCGCGGATACTCTCAATAGTATATACATGACTGGCGCCACAGCGTGTGATCAGGAGCCCCGAACAATCGCGATACTGCTCATAGTTATAATAATGTCGGCCACAAGCTGGTGATACGGAGACCGCCGAAACACGCATACTGACTCTATATTATATACGGCCAGCCCAGCGTGATCGGAGCCGAATATCCGGATACTGCCTGATACTATAATACTGCCGACACAGCTTGATACAGAGCCGCCTAACTATCGCATACTGCTCTGAACTTATAATACTGACCCAGCTACAGCTGAATCGATACGCTCTATGTATAGTCGCCGAACCTATGTGCAGCTGAACTCGCTATCTTATACTTAATTACCTGGCAGCACGCGTGTTTGATACGAGAGCCCCTAAACTATCGATACTGCTTATACGTATAATACTGGTCCCCCGCAAGACCTTGTGTACGGAGCCTGAATCTATCGCATACTGCTCTATACGATATAATTACTGCCGCAAGTCTGTGTACGGAGCCTGAAACTTCCGATACTGCTTCATACGTATATACTAGCCGGCGCAAGCTGTGATACGGGAGCCGATATGAACTGCATAGCTAAGACCACCAGTGGATAGGACTGCAATACCATATATCAGGTATGTAGCCATGGCTGAAAAAAGGGCTAACGTACTCTCCAACTGACAGTAAGGCCTGGTAAGTTGGGGCATGCAAGTAGTATCAATGTAGGGTTTGTCCTCACAGCTGACCTGGTGGAGTGCCCTATGTGAGGAGGGAGTGCTACATTGCTCGGCCACCCTTAAGTGACATCAGAGATTGTGCCCGCCCCCTGACGATTATATAGGCAGCAGCAACTGCTACAACAGGAAGTGTTCGTTTCTGCCAATGTTATGCAAGGAGTTAAATAAGTAGTTGTGTGTAGTAGACACTGCAATTGATGCTACTGTTACCAGTGGAACGGCAACATGAAAAAAGACATCCCTGCGGGATGGAGGGAATCGCAAACAAGGAGACCAGAAGGATATACTTTCCTAGGACGCAGCCTGAATAATTGATGTGTGGCTAGAAGTTCACGTGAGGGGCAGTTCGGCCCACAACCGTCCATAAGCTGTCCTGAAACGATACTTCTCGTGGATAAGGTGGAGTCTTACATCCGAGAGGGGGCACCCGGAGGGTTCCCTCACCAGTACCATCCCAAGCGACCGAAGGGATCTGAGTGAGGTCGGAGGCTCGTGGCACTGATATAGGTCGGCCGCAGGCACACTCCAGTGCTGTTCTGGGTGTTGCAATCCCCACACAACATCTATTGCGGAGAATCAGAAGTTCTGTTGCAACAGTCACCACCAGACATCACACACTGTAATGGGAACTGGTTAGACACAGGGGCCATATCTATGGAGAATGGGTGGTGCGGACAGTCCAGAAAACCCCGTTCAACGTAATAATACACTCTACTACTATACTGCCGCACAGCTTGTATACGACTCAATACGTCTAAATACTGCCGCACAGCTGTGATACAGCTCAAGTACTATCATACTAGCCCGGACATCAGCTGTGATACGAGCTTCATACGTATAATGCTGGACTGCCGCACAGCTTGATAGCGTAGCCCGAATCTAATCGCATACTGGCCATACGGTATAATACTGCCGCCCAGCTGTGATACAGAGCCCGAACTATCGCATCCTGCTCCCTATCGTTATAATACTGCCGCACAGCTGTGATACGAGCTCATAACGTATAATACTGCCGCACTAGCTGTGTCGAGCTCAATACGTATAAGACTGGCGCACAGCTGTGATACGAGCTCAATACGTATAAGATACTTCCGCACTCTTGTGATACGTAGCCGCGAACTATCGGAATAACCTCATACGATAATACTGGCGACAGCTGTTATACGGGCCCAACTATCGCGTACTGCTCAAATACTTATAATACTGATACTGTACTGGGCGCACAGCTGTGATACTGAGCCCTAACTATCGCATACTTCTCTATACGTATACTACTCCGCAGCTTGTGATACAAGACCCCGAAACTCTCGCATACTGCTCTATACGTATAACGGCCGACGCTGTGATACGGAGCCCGAATCTAATCGCATTACTGCTCTATACGATAATAACTGCCCTCACAGCTGTTCTAACTGAGCCCGAACTAAATCGCATCCTGCTCTATACGTATAATACTTGGCCCGCACACTGTGATACGAGCCTGAAACTCCGCAACTGCTCTAATACGTATAATAACTTGCCCGCACGAGCTTGTGATACAGATCCTTAACTTCGCGTACTGCTCTTATAATATTTGATACCACAGGTATCTCTCGCTGCTGGGACCACTGCAGTATGTCTTTTCCATCTCACCCAGAGTTACTCCTCTCTGGGAATTCTGTTTTCACCTCTGGCCTAATTAATCAGGGCATGGACATCCCTCATGAATAAGAAGTGTTTTAAGGAAACACAGAGATGATTCCATGCTTCCCACAGAAGTTAGAGAGCGCGCGTCTGAAGAATCCACATAGTGCGAGAGACTGTTTTTCTTGTTCTTTCTCCTCAGAGAGTGGGGGGCGACAGAGGAGCTCCCCGCTAACGAAGCCTGTTAAGGAAGCTGGGTGGATGAGTGATGAGACACGCGCTGTAGAGCTGTGCTGAAGGTACAGTGATGTCCGCTGCCAAACACCTGGATTTCAGATAAGCCAAACCCTTAGTTTATGCTGTTTCACAAGACTTTATATGCTCAGCATTAATAATATCTGTTTGGGGGTGGATGCCTTATGCTAATCCAACCGCGGGTTAGTAAGGTTTGGAGCTGAATGTGTAGTTAACTCCCTGAACGGGATTGTTATTATTTGGTTTTCTTAATGGTACGGTGGCCTGTGCTTTGATTTAATACCCTGTACATAAACCCCTGCTTATAAAATTCAGTGTTTCCGCTCTTAAACTTGGTGACAAAAGGCTGCAAGCTTGGTGGGCCATCACACGTACTAATACTGCTGCCCGGCGAGGGGCCAGTCGTTTGATAAGGAGCTGACTATCAGCGGTGTACTGCTGCATATCGTAAAAACGTGCCAGCTCGGTGTGTGGAAACTGGTTACGACTGAACTATCGCAATACGCTCTATAGGGGGAACGTATAAGACTAGGCCGCACAGCTGTGATACAGAGCCTGAACTATCGCGTACTGCTCTATATATTGTGATACCATCAGGTATCTCTAGCTGCTGGGACACTGCAGTAAGTGTGCTTTCCAGCTCACACAGAGTTAATCCTCTCTGGAATGTCTGTTCACCTGCTGGCTAATTAATCAGGATGGACTCCCTCAGTGAATAAGGAAGTGTTTAAGGAAAACACAGAGTGATGCCATGCTGTCACAGAGAGTGAGAGAGCCGTGCTGAGAATCACAGAGTGCGAGACTGTTTTTCCCTCAGAGAAGGGGGGCGAGACAGAGGAGCTCCCCAGCTAACGGAAGCTGGTTAAAGAAGCTGGTAGAGAGTGAGAGACACTGCTGAGAGCTGTGCTGAAGCAGTGATGTCCGCGCCAACACCTGGATTTACAGATAAGCCAAACCCTTATTTGCTGTTCACAGAGACTTTATATGCTCAGCAATAATAATATCTGTTTGGGGTGGAATGAGCTTAGCTATCCACCCGGGGTAGTAAGGGTTGGAGCTGAATGTGTAGTTAGATCCCTGAAAGGGATTTTATTATTTGGTTTTCTTAAAGGGACGGTGGGCCTGTTGCTTGATTTAATCCCTGTAAATAAACCCCTGCTTAGAAAATTCAGTGTTTCCGGCCTTAACTTGGGACAAAAGAGACTGCAACGTGGTGTGGGCATCACACGTATAATACTGCCGCACAGCTGTGATAAGGAGCCTGAACTATCGCGTACTGCTCAATACGTATAATACTGCCGCACAGCTGTGATACGGAGCCCGAACTATCGCATACTGCTCTATACGTATAATACTGCCGCACAGCTGTGATACAGAGCCTTAAGGGATTGGTCCCTGATGTCTTACCAAAGCTCATATAGTGGCCCCCCAGCCTAAAATAAATGCCCATCCCTATTAACACCTTTAAAATATGTAGGGGGGAGGGGGAGACTCCATTACTCAGGATTCTCGCACAAGACCTTTGTTAGCCCCCCCACAGGAGCGGATTAATGGCAGCACTCAGAGCTGCACTGGCCACCTGAAAGAGTCGACACTTAAGATGATTTGCATCTTTAAAGGGATATTTGGGATTTTGATCCCTCCCCTCTTGCCCTTGAATGCAATATAAAACCAGACACGATCACAGCTAAGGGGGTGAGTGGGGGAGAGGAGATGGGGGAAAGGGGAGAGGGGAGAAGGGGCGAGGAGGGGAGGGAACGAGAGAGAAGGGAGGAAGAAGAGAGCGAAAAGAGAGAAGGGGGAGGATAGGAGAGAAGGGGGGAGGAGAGAGAGGGGGCGGAGAGGGAGAAAGGTGGGGGGGAGAACCAAGTAAAACTATTTTTTTCATTTGCAGTTTTTGTCATCACCCCATCTCATCCTCTTCCCCCACACACTTCAGTGAGTCCCACACCCCACAGCGGTCCGTCCACATTCACACCTGGACACGGAAGTGGGGTCCATTCGTCCACCTTTACACCGGGACACGAGGGGGTATGTTGTCCACCTCAAACCGAGACACGAGCGGGTGACGTTTGTCCACCTGTCACAAGGGAATCACGGAGGGTGGTACGTCTGTCACCTTCACACGGGCACGCGGAGTCGGATACGTCAGTCCACCTCCATGGGAAAAATAGGCTAACGCGCCATTTTCACACCGAGACACGGCGGTCGTCGTCAACCCCGGGACTGGAGCGGTATCACGTACCAGTCCAAATTCAGGTCACACGAGTACGTGGAAGGCAGGTACCGTCCATCCACCTTTGCACACCAGAACGGAGGCGGGACACGTCCGGACTTCCACGCATGTCTGATTGATGAGTGCTCTGTACGCTTCAGCCCATATGGCTTTCCGTGCTCTATTTTTGTTGGCTCTGACCATTCACAGGAAAGGGCTCGAGCATAACTTCGTATCCCTTGAGGCATATCCTCTTAACCTGTGACTTGTTCACCAAATAGATCTCTGCTTGGCCGTCTCAGGGCCTTCCTGTGCTGAAAGCGCTGATCCCCAGCACTCTAGCTCATGTTCTAGGGCGTCTGTCTGCAGTTAACCCTGTATTCTAGAGGCCATTCCTGATGCTGAAGTTCCGGTTTCCTGAAGTTCTTCGCATTCACTGTGCAAATCTCCCTACAACCAAAGCCTTTCCTAGTAACGACTTATCAGAAGCAGTATGCGATAGTTCGGGCTCCGTATCACACGTGCGGCCTGCCCAGCTCAGGATTATACGTATTGAGCGTACGTGATAGTTCAGGCCCGTTAACAGCTTTGCGGCAGTATTTACGATAGAGCAGTACGCTGATAGTCAGGCTCCTTATCACAGCTGTGCGGCAGTATATAGTGGTGATGCCCACACAGTTGCAGTTCTATTTGTCCCAAGTTTAAGGCGGAAACACTGAATTTTCGAGCAGGGGTTTATTTACAGGGATTAAATCAAGCACACGGCCCACCGTCCCTTAAGAAAACCAAACATAAAATCCCTTTCAGGGATCTAACTACACATTCAGCTCCAACCCTTACTACCCCGGGTGGATAGCTAAGCTCATCCACCCCAAACGATATTATATGCTGAGCATATAAAGTCTCTGTGAACAGCAAATAAGGGTTTGGCTATCTGGTAATCCAGGTGTTGGCGCGGCATCACTGCTTTCAGCACAGCTCTCAGCGTGTCTTCACTCTCTACCAGCTCTTTAACCAGCTTCCGTTAGCGGGGGAGCCTCTCTGTCTTCGCCCCCTTCTCTGAGGGAAAAGAAAAACAGTCTCGCACTCTGTGGATTATCAGCACGTGCTCTCTACTCTCTGGGCGCAGGCATCACTCTGTGTTTTCCAAACACTTCATCATGAGGGAGTCCATCCTGATTAATTAGCCAGCAGGTGAACAGACATTCCAGAGAGGATATACTCTGTGTGAGCTGGAAAAGGCACACTTACTGCAGTGTCCCAGCAGCGTAGAGATACCATGATGGTTATCACAATATATAGAGCAGTACGCGATAGTTAAGGCTCTGTATCAGCGCTGTGCGGCAGATTATACGTATAGAGACAGATTGCGATAGTTCAGGGCTCGGCATACTGCTCTATACGTATAATACTGCCGCACAGCTGTGATACAGACCCCGAACTATCGCATACTGCTCTATACGTATAATACGGCCGCACAGCTGTGATACGGAGCCCGAACTATCGCATACTGCTCTATACGTATAATACTGCCGCACAGCTGTGATACGGAGCCCGAACTATCGCTGTGTGTGTGTGTGTGTGTGTGTGTGTGTGTGTGTGTGTGATTACTAATAGGTCAAAGCCTATTCTTAAAAATCTTGAATGCTACAAGTTATTAGGTAGTTTCTTGTTTCTTGCTTCCACTGAACACATTGAATGTGGACAATTGGGGGCTATTCACTAAAGTATCCTGGCTGCAAAACTAAGGCTACAATAATACAGCTCCGGCGTGCACGCGGTCTCGTGATGTCATCATAGCAATGTGTGCGAGCGGCATGTGAACTACAGACAGGAGGCAGCTGGAGGAGACAGAGAGGCGTGGCCGTGAGCGGTTCGCCCTCATTGGCTGAACCGCTCATGTGACGCGGCCGTCGCCTGCTGAGAACAAAATCCCAGGTCTGTTCTCCTGACTGCCGCCCTGCAGTTCGTGTCTGCGCATACGTCGCGCTAGGTATGTACACATTCATAGCATGGTACCAATTTGTTATTAAGCCGCGAGGCGACGCACAGCATCATGCGGTCTGCAGTTTTCTGTATAATCATGGCCTAAAGCAGTGTAAATACAGCAGCATATCCCCATAAACTGCCAAGTATCACATAAAGGCTGAAGTGTCCTGAAATTCATTACTAATCAGTCTGACATTTGCCTCTCAAAGCCCAGCACCAATCTCTCCCCCTGCCCCTTTGTTCAGTTTGGGTTTTCCACGGCAGCAGTGACTAAGAGCACCGTACTATAGTGGTGATTAAGAACATGGATTAGTCATTCATGTCAGCACACTTCGGCCTCTTTAGCATTTCATCACATAACCACACATGTCAACTCTCCCAGATGTTCTGCGAGCCTCTCTGATTTGTGGTCAATGTCACTGGTTTATAACATCTGCGGCCCCAGACATTTCAATGGATTCTCACTAACAGTAGCCATTACTTTTCCATTAAAAGGACATATTTGGTCCCAATCAACCAGATCCCATTGATTTGGGTTCATGTAGGTTGACACGTCTCCATATCAATGATGACTGCCTCCTAATGAGTGTGAAAGGTGCAGCCCAGGTGTCCTCCATCAATGTTCTCCCTTGTTTATATCTCACTATAACTAGCCACAGTGAAATGCTTGGGAACGTGATTAATGCAATTAGAATCCTAAACATGACTCACTGTCCAGCAGATGTCATGCCAGACACACACACAGTTTAGCTAATTGCTGTAATCAATTTTTCGTGGATGAATGGGTTTGCTCAAAGCCTTTTCACACTGTTGTGCATTTACACAGCCATCCGGAGTGCAGAGAGCCCAGCGCAGTGACATGAGTGTGAATTGATTTTCGAAGTCGTTCTGTGATCATCATCAATTGCCAGATGCACATGATCCACACAATCAGAAGCAACGATTGTTTACGGCTTATATGTAAGATGCGATTTATGTCATTGCCACAAATACATAACATATTACTTACAGCCAGGGCCGGCCTGCAATTTAATGGGGCTCGGTGCCTGGGGAGAGCGCGGGGGGCCTCTTACCTTCTCCGGCATCTCCTCCTGCTCCTTATCTCTGCGTTGTTGCGGCGGCACGATGTCACGCGGCAATGTGATATCACGGCGTCGCAGGAGGAGAAGCCGGAGAGGAGAAGGTAAGACGTCCCACGCTCTCCCCCAGCAATCAGTGTAAATGTTGTGGAGAAGAGCGGAGGGTCGTTGTAAGTGCAGGGCTCGGTGAGGCTGCACCGATGGAACCAGCCATCAAGCCGGTCCTGCTTACAGCATTATAAGATGGGCAAAAGTATCAGAATATAACCCGGAACTGCAGTTTGTTGGTAAGATCATCAACACAGAGCTCTAACTCAAATCGCCCTTGAATGACCTTGGCGGAACCCTTGGGCTGTCAGCTCCTGCTAATTTCATATCAGTTTCTCAGGTAGCAGTTTCACACTGAAAGTCCCTTTGAAGCCAAGGTTATGGAAATAGAAAAGGTACGGATGTTACAGGCGCTTACAAAATCTTGATATAATAATTTGTAAGTACTGTATTTAAAAATATATGTATTGAATGACATTACAAGCCCCGGGTGGCTCCCTTTTTCTGATCTGGCCCAGCAAAGGACAGTATGTAGTGCAGGGAAACAGACAACCACAGCAGATATGGAAACTTTGACACATCTAATTTGCCCAATGTCGTACTATACGAGGACAGGGTAAATGATGAAGAAGAGACCTGAATTGTTAAAAACTGAGTACACTATGGCATCTATTAAAAAACCCTCTAATTTTAGTCTATTAAAAGCCTAAGGTTGAGCCACTTGTGCTGAAGCTGGGATATCTTGAAAACCTGACCTGTTAGGGGGCTTGAGGACTGTACCTTTAAGGGTACAGGAAAGCTCATGCACACTAAAGATATAAAAGTAGTTTGAATCAAAATAACTACACAGGTTGCAAAGACCACACATACATCAATATAGAAGTGTCCTTGCCAGATATGAGGACCAATGGTAGTCATTTAATATCTTTTGTAAAACATTAGACCAGTGGAGCACAAAATGGGGGGGGGGGGCGCGGCGGGGGACGCGGGGTTTACAGAGGCCCCCGCACACTTCCCGAAGGTATTTAAATTAATGCCGGTGGAGCTGCAGGGCCTCTGTGAACCTTCCTTACCTTGATTCAGACGCTCCTGGTGACGCTTCGCCATGGCAACGCGGCGTCAAATTACGCCGTGGGGATGGGGGATATCACGTTGCCATGACAACGTGACGTCATGACGCCAGGATGTCTGAATCAAGGTAAGAGGGGGGGGGGGGGGGGCGCGAGGAGAGGTGGGAAGCTAGCAAGGGGGAGCAGGGGAAAAAAGATTGCGCTCCCCTGCATTAGACATTTTTTACCACATGATGCAATGAAATATACAGACCACTAATTTCCTAAGTGTGTGTGTGTGTGTGTGTGTGTGTGTGTGTGTGTGTGTATATATATATAACACGATTATTGGTATCTTAAATACTTTATTGTACAACGCATACAATTGTACATTATTTCTAACGCCATCCACTTATAGCGCGATGTGAATATGTAAATAAATATATAGCTCAACCCCCTTATAACGCTGTGCTTGGGGTCCAAAGAATCACATCGCGTTATAAGCGGATCACGTTAGAAATAATGTACAATTGTATATATTGTACAATAAAGTATTTAAGATACCAATAATCGTGCTGTAAAGTATTCATAAATACAAAAGTTGGGAGCCATGCTTGATTCGCATTATAAACGGATTTGTGTTGTAACGGATCGCGGATTGAAACAGTGGTCTGTGAGTGGTTTGACTGGCTTTTCATTTAATCCCATGCTGTGCTTAAAAGCTGTGTGAACAGCGAGCATTTGCTGATAAGGGTTCCATGTAAAAATGAATTTCAGGCAAAATGTGACACATTGTGTGCCCATTTGTGTGTCATTTCCCAGAATCCCTTGCTGCAGTGGAAGCACTGTATGCTAGGTGATAATGGTGAAAGGAAGGGTTGCAGACCTTTCTAAGATCAGGTATCTCTAGATGCTGGAACAGTGCAGTAAGTGTGCTTTCCAGCTCACACAGAGTTAATCCTCCCTGGAATGGCTGTTGCAGCTGCTGACTAATTAATCAGGATGGACTCCCTCAGTGAATAAGGAAGTGTTTAAGGAAAACACAGAGTGATGCCATGTGTGAGAGAGATTGCTGCCAGAGAGACACATGCTGAGAGACTGAGAGTTACAGAGATTGAGAGAGACTGGCTGTTTTCCCTTACAAAAGAGGACAGGGGAGTGGTCTTCCCAGCTGTGGAAGTGACACAGTGGACCTACAGAGGAGTTTCTCTGAGCGCAACATGGGGCTGAGTTCACCTGGGAAGGAAGGACGACAAGGCAATGCTGAAGCAGGGACGTCTGCTCCAAAAGGATTCAGATAAGCAAAACCCTTATTATTGTGTGCAGAGCCTGTATACATTGTTGTATATGCCAGGGCATGTTTTAGCTGGAAACCAGTATAGTTGGCCAGCGGTCTTTAGAAAGGGCTGAAGAAAAGTGAGTTATTTTCCCTAACGGGAATAGGTATTTAATTTTATGATTTGTTTTGTCTCAAAGAGATGGTGGGCCTGTTGTATGATTTAATCCCTGTAAATAAAACCCCTGCAGTTAACCTTTATACAGTGTTTCCGGCCTTAAATTGGAACAAAAGAGACAGCAACGTGGTGTGTGCATCACTATATATATCTATATAATTTAGGAAATGGCTGCACACTCAGTATTAAGTATCCTACAGAGGGTGTATGTGCTAGATAGGAAAAAATATCCAACTTGAATGAAAAACCAGAACGGTGTAATTATCTGCACCAGACCAAATGAATGCAAAATTTACCCATAACACACAGGGCTCCACCCTGGCCCTGGACCTCCCGGGGAAACTTACCAGTGCAGTTACTGGTCTCACTTCCTGCTATTTAAAGGGATTTAAATTGCCGTCCAATAGGATGCTACAGCATAATCGGTTGCGGCTTCCTATTGGACCGCAATTTAAATGCCTGTGGGATCGTTGGGACTTGTTGGCCTTTTTTAATTCCTTGGAGAGAGCACAGACTGTAACTACATCGATAACTGGGGGTCCTGGAGCTTAAAATATTGGGGTCCTGCTCCGGAGGACCCCTGATTCTCATGCTGTATAAAAAATCTGAGGGACTGCTGCCTTAAAGACATATTTTCATGGCAGATAATATACAGCCCTTTATGATATTAGTCACTTATCTGTAATACTAAAGTGTCCATTTATTAATACAATGTATAAAGGATTTGAAGCACGTCTTCAATTATTTAAAAAAATGAATTCGTATTATCTTGAAATGATAGCTCATTCCTATCGCAGTAGAAGCAGTCTTTTATAGTTTGTTTTATTGCATATAAATGTACAGTATGAGGCTACATTACTACATGTAGCACAGGGGGAGACAAGAAATACTTACATAGTGAATAACTTTAATTTGGAGAGATGCTGCATCCAGATCGTAAAGTTCTCCTGCAAAACATTCACAAATACATATATTAGAGCAACTTTTTTTTCTGTTGTGAATGTACTGTATACAATCACGTATTGTAAAATGAGAGAGAGACAGAAAGACAGAGAGACTGAGACTTACTGTAACACACTATTTATAACCGAACAGTTGCTGGAAAATGTATAATTTTCTGTTTATCTTTGGCCGCTTCTCCTGCTAATGAGACGTTGTGTACTGTATGTCTCGCTGCACCGCCCCAGCGGGAGTTATAATGTTGGATACATCTGTACTGATCCGAAAGGAGCATTTGCATTGCCACTTACGGGACGGAGTCACATTTATTTCTGCCACTTTGGTCCGCAGGGATCCTCCACAGCAGAGATAAATAAAGGCAGAGAGATGGAGAGAGTCCGAGGGAAGCTTCATAAAGTGATGCACAAAGAGGTATTCAAAACTAAGGTATAAATCAACATTGGATAGAAAAATGCCTGGCTCAAAAAACTGGTGCCCTCAATATTTGTCCTGCAAAAAATAAACGTATACCAAGCGCAACTTCCAATAAATGTTATTTATTCATTCTAAATAATTGTTAAATAAAAGACAGACGGTGATCAGTACATTATCAGATTACATAAAATGGCATATACAGCAGCTTACCCACTGTGAGGTTCAATAGTTTGTTCTGCTGTTCAGTGTCAGGTTGCTGCTGCAAAGCACCCTCAGTGAATAGCTCAGCGATGTATGTTCTGTATGTATATCGTTATTTATATAGCACCAAGCAGGTACATAGTGTTTCACAGCAGTAATACACGTGACAATATTATAACACATAGTGGGAATAAGTGCTTCAGACATGACAGTAACAATAGGCAAGGGAGTCCCTGTCCCGAAGAGCTTACAATCTGAGTGGTAATTAGGGAGAACTTACAGAGACAGCAGTAGGGTGTTATGGTTAGTGCATCTGCAAGGCCGGTGTATGAGATGTATAGTATCAGCCAGTGCAGCTACCCATATGCTTCGTTAAAGAAGTGTGTTTTAAGAAAGGCCCTAAAGGTGGATAGAGAGGGTGCTAGTCGGATATTGAGATGAAGGGCATTCCAGAGGTGTGGGGCAGTCAGTGAGAGAGGGTTTAGGCAGGAGAGGGCTTTAGATACAAAAGGGGAAGACAGAAGACATCCTTGAGCAGAACACAAGAGTCAGGCAGGGCAAAAATTAGGGCTGAGATATAAGGAGGGGCAGAAGAGTGTACAGTTTTAGAAGTAAGGACAGGAATTTTGTGATACAGAATTTAATAGAAAGACAGGAGAGGGATTTCAGCAGGGGAAACGCTGAGACAGATTTAAGAGAGAGTATAGTGATTCTAGCAGGAACGTTTAGGATAGATTGTAGGGGAGACAAGTGAGAGGCAGGAAGGCCGGGCAGCAGAAAGTTACAGTAGTCGAGACGGGAGAGAGAAAGGGCCTGCGTTACATTCTTAGCAGTAGAGGGACAGAGGACAGGGCGTATCTTTGCAATGTTCTGGATGTAAAAATGACAAGTTTTTGCTACATTGTGAATGTGAAAGGAGACAGTGAGGGAGGTGTCAAATTTGGCACCTATGCAGCGTGCTTGGGCTACTGGGTGTATGATAGTGCTGCCAGCAGTAATGTAGAAGGCGGCAAAAAAGGCCAGGCTTGGAAGGAAGTATGAGGAGCTCCATCTTGGACATGTTAGGTTTAAATTGGTGAAGAATGCTATAGCAGATAGACATTCTTAGAGTTTGCTCTGTACAGCAGGTGCAAGGTCAGGGGTTGAAAGGTACATTTGTGTGTCATCAGCATAGAGGTGATATTTGAATCCTAGAGATGTGATAAGGTCACATAGAGAGAGTGTGTAAAGAGAAAAGAGAACAGGTCCCAGGACTGAGCCCTGGGGTACACCCACAGAGAAATCGACATAGAGGTGATAGCAAACAAGACACTGAAAATACGATGAGAGAGGCAAGTTGAAGTCCATGATAGAGCTTTGTTGCAGATACCAAGAATATGAGAACAAGGCTGATCAGCTCTATCAAAGGCTGCAGAGTGGTCTAGTAATATGAGCAAAGTCTAATGACCTTTGGATTTTGCAGCATGGTGGTCATTAGTTATTTGGTGAGGGCTGTTTCAATGGAGTGAGCAGTGTGGAAGCCAGATAGTAGAGTATATACTGTAGGAGAGAGTAGGTGGTGAGAAAATGAAGCAAGTGAGAGAACACAAAGCGTTCAAGGAGTTTAGAGGCAAAAGGCAGTAGGGAGACAGGGCGATAATTAAAAAGACAGGTTGGGTCAAGCTTGTTGTATTGAGGAAAGTTTAACTGTTGTGTAGTTTAAGGAAGCGGGAAATATACCAAAGTACATGGAAGAGTTGAAAATGTGTGAATGTATGGATTAGAGTAGGAGCAAGAAGTTTGAGGAGATAGGAGGGAATAGGGTCTGGAGGCTAGTGGTAGAGGGAGAAGAGGAGATCAGCAGAGACACGTCCTCCTCTGTGACAGAGGAAACGGAGTCGAGAAACCTAGGAGGAGAGTTAGGAAGAGATATAGAAGGATACAGAGGGGATGTCTTGCCGAATGGAATTCACCTTTGTCTTGAAATAGTCAGCATAGTCCTGAGGTGAAGGTGAAATAGACGAAGAAAGACAGGTAACAGATGGTGGTTTGAGTAGAGAGTCAAAGACAGAGAAGAGTCCGCGTGGGTTAGACGTGTGAGTTTTGATGGTTGATGAAAACTAGGATTGTTTGTTCTGAAGGGAATCTGCAAGAATATGAGATTTCCTCCAGAGTGTTTCAGAGGAACGAGTGCAGGAACACCGCATGCGTGTGTGGCAGTTTAGTCAGGGTCTTGGGTTAGAGGGGCGAGAGTGGGAGAGGAAAAGAGGGGCATTTACAGTAGATAAAGAGAGGAGGATAGGGCAGAGTAGTAGTTCCTCACCAGGTTGTCAGGTTCTGTAGCAGAGCAGAGGAAAGAGAGGGAGAGCAGTTCTCTGTAGAAACGAGTGGTAGATGGAGGTGGAGAAGGGGAGAAGTGAGAGAGAGAGAAAACGAGATAAGATGAGAAAACGCCAATTAACTATGTGGCCAGAGATGAGAACAAACCACGAGTGAGAGAAATGGGAAAGTATTTTCCAAATCAGGGTGAGGGTATTTTAGCAGCGGAACTTAGCAGCAATGATGGGAATGAGGAGAAATGAAACCATGAAGAAAAACCCATAGTAGCGACCTGACACTGAGTAGGAGAACATCATAGTGGATAAGTAAACCAACTTTTCCAAACACTTTATTTTTTTTGTTCCTCTCTGGAGATAAGAATTATATAGATATATAAATATATATATATAAATATATATATATATATATACACACATATACACACATACAGCTCAACCCCGTTATAACGCGATCTGTTACAACGCGAATCCGTTTATAACGCGATGCAAGCGTGACTCCCAATTTTCTTATATATGAATACTTTAAAACACGATTATTGGTGTCTTAAATACTTTATTGTACAATGCATACAATTGTACATTATTTCTAACGCGACCCGCTTATACCGCAATGTGATTCTTTGGATCCCAAGCACAGTGTTATAACGGGGTTGAGCTGTATGTGTGTGTATATATATATATATTGGCTTAAGGGTTGTTCATGTAATGTGAACTTGAGACAAAATGTGGCATTGTGTGCTCATTTGCATGTCATTTCCCAGAATCCCTTGCTGCAGTGGAAGTGCTGCGTGCTGGGTGATAATGGTGAAAGGTGGGGTTGCAGACCTGTCTAAGACATGCAAATGAGCATACAGTAATATTTCCATTTGCTATATGCATTTCTGTGGAGGGCTTTTATCACTTTTTTTACCCACCATAACCTTAATTATATATATATATATATATATAGCAACACTGTAGCCTAGCAATGGCACACAGTGGGCCATACAAGGTTCTGGACACTTAATAACCTTCACGCCTATATTTCAGAGCTACTGTATATGCCATTTTATGTGATGTATGTATGTCTATATGTAAATCCCTTTAGATGTTGTGTTTGGGGAATATAATGTTACCTGGCTATGTATTCAGCACAGACTCTTTGAAAACTGAAAATACACTGAGCGTCCGCTTTCATTTTTTCCATTTGTTACTTGTCTATAGTAAACACATCACATTTTGGGGGAAATTGATATCTAGGTTTTCGAGACAGGCTCCGAATTATGCTGTGGCAAATACTAGCAGATGTGATTTAAATTGCTGTTTCGTGGATGTTGCTGTTTACTGGAGCAGTCAGAACAACTGAGGATTTCAAAACTTATTTTGATAGGTTTCCAAAAAGGAATGCCTTGATGGGACTTGCAGGCTTATAACGCTTTGGCCAAAGGGTTTAACTAAGTGAGTGAGTGAGTAAGGACTCAAGAGAATATTGAAGTATTTTTGTCACATTGGATGTGGCATTGGGCTTTTCTCTCTTTTGTTCCAAAAGAAGGCCCACTTACTTTTAGCCTCTGGTAATTTACTTAACGGGAGACTTTTCCCCTCTTGGAAGAGTTTTGAAAGTACAGGAAAAGGGACGTACTGTATGTAATACTCTCCACTCCCTTGTCCAAGACTTATTTAACAACGTGAATTAGAGCAATCCATGTAAAAGAGAAAAAATAAATAGGGGAAACCCTAATTTGCCCATTTTCATATCGACACGAGGAATTCTGATATCTGCTAACTATTTACTGTGATCCAAAGAAAATGGAAGTCCTTTCTCAAAATATTGTAGTATTAACAAGTACATTCTTCTGTATGTTACATGTTCAAAGAAACCTTTTTTCAAAGTTGCTCTTTCTTAATATACAATTTATGTGTATTAACTTAATCTTGCAGCTTGTCTCAAGCGGGACGATCCTCTCCCAAGGGCTTCAGTGGAAAACAATGAAAGGAGACAAAGCGCTAGAGATGGGCGAACCAGTCCAAATCTGTTTTCTGCGGATTGTTTTGACCAAATCCATCTATTTCGCACACGCATCAAAGTAAGCATTACAAATTGTATTAAACACATTGTAACTTACAATACGTAACAGTATATTCACAACAACTTACCGAGAAAGCACCGGAGTGTGAAACGCGTAGGGATCGGCTAAGCTTTCTGAGACATCATTTCATTTCATTGGCAACAAGCACAAATGTTGCGTAGCTTTCTGTAGATTACCTAATAAAGCCGATGCCACTATTACCCCGGAATATTGCCATTGTGAACATGCTGTTACTTACTTTATTGTAAGCTTCGATATTTATTTTTATATGTTTAATACAATTTTGAAATCATGGCTTGGTGCCTTTTGTCTCCTTTTGTATTGTATGTAACGTGTTCCATTATTATGAGTGGCCTTAAGGAAAGCAAAGTTCATACCACATAGTTGGAGGATTTTGCGGTCCAGCTCATCATATCTATTTTTGCGAGTGCTCTCTGGTTTAGGCATGGAGTTCTGGGAAGAGCCGGTCGACAGGCTAACCTGGGGCCACGGCTGCAGCTTCTGTACAGCTAGCACTCGCTTGCACGCTACGACTGTCTGTGAAACACACAGACAAAATCATAAGTGATTGGATGAGGCACACTACCCTAACATACAGTAATTACCATTAGTTAAGGTGCACTGACAACAGATGACATCTTGGAAATTATTTACGTACGTCTCCTGGCTGCCAAAGCTGCAGCAAAAACAGTGTATGACAGTACTGATGCAATTCTGGTTTTGACCCAATTTTGCAGCCAGGAGACTTTAGTAAAACATCCCTCGCTCCTTGTCTATCCATAAATAGTACCAAAGACATGCAGGTATTACACATGTTCTAACATATTTATTACGGTTACCGTTTCGCCATTTAAAGAGAGTAACGCACTGTTGCGGTTCACAATGCTTACCGCAAGAAATATATGTTAGAATTCAAGTCGTTTGGAGCTTACAGGGGTTGTGTGTGTAGAATTCAAGTAGTACCTTTATGTCTCCCAAACACACAAGGAGGACACTCGGGGGACACTCAGGGGAACAGGCATTAACGAGACATAGTGGCAAAAATTCACATACTTAAATAGCTATAACTTAAGCCTTTCAAGTGGATTTGTATCTTTGTGTTAGTTCCATGTGACACTGGTTACTAAAAAAACACTCCCATTTACTGTAGGTCAATGGGAATTTTTGTGCGATAGTGGCCTGATCGGCACTATTGAAGTGTAATGAATAACTCCTTACGGCCCTTAACCAATATCTTAGAGATGTGCTTTCCTGTGAAGAAGATTTCATTTAAATTTAGCTGAACACTTCTTCAGCGCAGGGAAAGGGCTTCACAGCAAATTTCAATGTGATCATTTAGGCGTGTGTTTACTAAGCGGTGCTATTCCATAACATCTTTTTCAGCAGCGGAAGACGCCTGAGAGTCTGTTAATTAACATGGGATGTAAGATGTTTTCTGGCACTGGGTGGTATCTTATGGAATAACCATGCTTACTTAATACAGCTCTTTAAATGGCCATATTTCAACATTAAAATAGTAAATACCATTACACCAGTTAGTTTGTACTGATTAAAAGATGTTTGGTAGATAGCCGATACCCGACTATTCCTAAAGGTCAGTGGGAATTTCTTCCCCTGACTGGAGGATGTCACTCATTAGAAAGGAACAATCTGTGGAAACATGATGTACTGTACAGTAATCAAGATAGGCCAGCAACGCATTGCAAAGGAATAGGTTATCTGCAGAGTATGGCCAGTCGGGAAATAATTATTACTCCTGCCGCCCTCTATCCCAAAATGATAACCAACAAGAGACAGCTCCCTACAGTTGAGGTTTTTTACTGGTGTGTGGCAGAGGTAGTATTATACTAATGCTAGTGGCCATTGGTGGCTATGTTAGTGGTCATTTGGCAATCAATCTTTGGAGAGCCCCAAGAATGATTTTGTTTTCTGATGTCTCTCTCCAAACAGCAGAAGCTTTAGCCAGTTCAAAGCCTGGAGATTTACTCAGTATTGATTTATATTGCAGAAAGTCTTTTATCAGTGTCCAGAGGTTTAGTAAGAGATTTGATTAGAACGCTGAAGGAATAATTCCATTCTCTATTGTTCTTGTCCCTGAAAGAAAAAACCCAGTGCAAGAACATGAGAGTTCTCCTTTAATTTACCTCCAGCGAGTTAAACCCAGAACTCCGAGATAAAACTCGGCTTTCTCAGAGACAGATAAAGGATGGAAATGTTTCTATCAGATCCAGGCATATTCATGAGATTCGGCACACATTCTCCTGCCACATCTCCCCGTTTCTTCTCTCATTTGATTAAACTGTCAATCTGCCAGCTTCCAGAAAGAGTGATTACCTTTTATCTTATAAAATATTACATTCTTCCCTGATTTCCACACAGCCTTTCTGAGTTCCTCTTTGGTTATTCACATTCTGTTTTATTTACTACCTCTTGATTTCTTAGGGCACTGGTGTTAGCCAATGAAGGCTGGAGCCTGGCTTAACCTTCTGCTGACCACCCCATCCTTATTGCCATGGTCAAGCTCACCTGGTCTTTATTTTCACAGAACAAAGCAATTTGGTGTTGGGTTGATGTCCCAGTCGCTAGTGACTAGTCCAGAAAAGGATAACAGGCATTCAATGAATCATGTCGAAAAACATTATCAATCTTGTTATCAAGATTGAACCAAAACATGAATGGAATCAATAAACATGTTTTCAACATGATACAGTGGAATGTCATATCTTTGTTCTGGACTTATAACATAGCTTACAGACTTGTATAACTTTAATTACAGTATGTAGCTGTTGTGCAATCTTTGTTGTGTATCTACAGTCCCTAGACTCTGAAAGGTTGGGACTGGAATGTTGACCAACAATGCCTTGCTAATCGGAGTCAGCCGTGTTAACTATCCCCTTCTGTGGCCCTGGATTGGCTTTGATTTCCCAAATTACTGTAAGTGCCAAATGAGAACTGAGCCAGTCTGTATGCTTCCCTGACCTCGTTGCCTAAAATCTCATGATCAGGGGTAGATCAACTTTGACGTGTGGTTAGATAAATAATTAGTCTGGGTCTCTTAAAAACAGTCGCAATGATAACATTTGCCAGAATTGCATGTAGCTTAATCATGGACACTGCACTGTTGTAATTGCCACAGCAGCCTGTCATCAGTTATGTGTAAGTCATTAATAAAAGTCCCTGACAAAAGCAGTATGGAACAGATGGTTCATAATGCTTGTTATCAAGTTGTTTGTAATTAAAAGCTGTTAGATGTGTATTATATCATGAAAAAAATGTTGAATACAGAATATTGCAACTCCAGCACATGAAGCTAAGTGGGACTGTGCCTTCAATGCCAATTATATATTGTCCCTGCATGGACAATAGGTTAGTCCCCAAAAACCATCCTGCTATTGTTGTCCCACAAAGACTCACATGTTTCTCCAAGGTGCGAAGGTTCTGTTCATCGGAGTCGCTCAGTTGGCTGCAGTGCATCTGAAAGTAACAGAAAGCATTACATCAGGATTGCCAACTTTTTTTTTCTGGTGGGCCAAAAATGGGCACACATTATTGGGTCGCTGCCTCACCGCCCCCTACACCCGGTTTAAATTAATAGGTATATCTAAACTAAATAACGCCAAAAGTAAACAAGGATAATAAAAATATTAACATGACAAACTTTTTATATTGAGAAGAGGAGGAAAAAAACTAAAAATCCTCATTTTAAAAAGAGAGAAGAATCTGAATTGAAAATATCTCTGAGATTTCTAAACTTGCATTTCCGTTACCAGTTTCTCAATAGTAATATTGGTTTTCGAGGTTCATAACAGAAGCCGACGGCGCCCACCTGAGCGTCTGTCAATACAGCTCTGTACAAAAACGGCCTGCTCCAAAACAAATATAGGAATAACTTAAATTAGATTTTAATTTCATTATTTAAATTGATTAGATTTAATTGTATGCTTTTAATTGTTAAAGAAGTTATTAAATTGTGTTTAACATCATAATGTATGTTAATATTCATATATTTCCCCTTGCCATAGTTTTTTTAATTGTAAGGATTTCACATTGTTCCTTTACTTAATCGTTTTTTCAGTTAATATTTCTTTTTTGCTCCCTTGGTGCTTGGTTTGATTTAATTGTTGTATCGTTTTGGTCCCTGTTTTTTTTTTTTAATGTTGCCCATTGACTGCCACAGTGGCAAATCATGCTCATATTATACGGGCATGGTGTACCACTAGACCAAACAATGGGTAGAGGGTGGGGGTAGTTGCCCCAGGGAGGGTGGTTAGGCCACCCATGTGGGTAGCGGGGTTAACCCTCCCGCAAGGCTTAAACACCCACCAAGGGCCAAATACCACTTTCACCCACCCCCGCTACCCCCAATAAAATGGCAATAGTATTTAACACCTTCATTGTCTTAGCTGTTAGCCGCTAAGGTAATGAAGCTGCATGTAAATGTATTTTTATTGCATTCGATTGAAGCAGGGGGTTCTCCGGAGCTGGTAATAATGTGTATCAGCTCCGGAGACGTCCGGCTTCAATCCAATGCAATACAAATATTTTTTATTTTCAAATTCCTACTCACAAATCTCATCTCGCCACCCTTGTGGTGGGGCGGTGAAATTGGCAAGTAGCTCGCTAGGTCAGAGCTCCGATTATCTCATCTGAGCTACTGGAATAGGGTAATTTTATTAAAAAAAAATGCGAGTTGAAGCCCCTAGCTCGGTGTGTTTGAGCAGGAGCGAGACTGCTCGGGGAGATGCATTTCCCATATGAGTTTGGCAGGTCATCAGAGTTTTCTGAATAGCAAACTTGCCAAATCATTCAGGAAGTACTCAAAAAAGCTAGATGAGTTAGTTATCGAAGTTTATAGAATAGGCACCTATATGTTCTTTGGTTTTTTTTTTTTGTTTCCATGTATCTTCTGGAGCACTATCCTGTGCCCAAGAGAACCTACACCAAACTATGTTCTGAATTGGCTTTCCGAGAGAACCCAGGTTATTTAGGCTACAAGACTTTGTTTCTATCAGAGACATTTCTCTGGACACATTATTATTGTCGATATGGTCAGAAAAGAGCTTACACACCACTTTCTTGCAATGAACCTAAACCCTAACCCTACCCCTTTATTGCCCTTACCAGGGAAGCAGGTTGTAGTTGCACAGAGAATAAAGCAATTTAAGTAAATGGCATAAATCGGCAACAAGCACAATAGTGTGACGAGTAAAGGATTAATCAGGCCTAAAATAAAGGTTATACCCGGCTGATTAATCCTGACTCACATTGGGGATGAAGAGCTTAACCGTCTTTGCACTACACCACTGTATTTGCCCTGTCCCAGCCTTTTTAACCCCCATTTGCAGACTATTCCCTGCCTGCTGTAATGAAAATGAATGCATTGCCTGCTATATCCTTTGGAGACACAAGATGGAGTAGTGAGCGCCAAAGCCAGCGCTGATTGAAGAAGCATGGCAAAAAGTTAAAGGGCTCTTTGTAGAATGGGTATCCATTTCTATCGGTTTGACCCTGTAACCACAAGTCAATTGAATAAGTGGCTTGCGGTTAAGTTCTGAAGGATTTTACCGATAGAATGTATCCGTGCCTTGTTAGTTCCGTAACTTGAAAGCCGGAAAGTCAATTGCCGTGGAAACTGTGCCAATTGACCTGAGAATTCAGTGAACTTGGCTCCCACAAGCCGGCATTTCAATTAGGGGGGCTAACTTGAGAACGGAGGCACCCAGCACTCTGGTTTTTGGTGTGCAAGTGTAAATAAATAAAACACGAAGATACTCTTTGAATAAAGTGTGTAAAACTGTGATTTTAAAATGTACAGGCAGGAACTGTTTTTTCTGTAATCCCGGGAAAAATCCTCTGGCATGTAAATGTGCTAGGGGTGAATGAGCTGAGGGTATTTCCTCCCTGGCACTTCAAGGGGATCCCACTGAGCCAGCGACCCTCAGTCTAAAGAAGTGACAGGGATGAAAGACCTCAGAGCACCATAATGTATACATGGCCGGACTCCTGATAAGTGGCAGATCCCGTTCCATTGACACCTTTGGGCCAAACCCCAGACTCAGGGGCGCCAGCAAGAGGGTGTATCCAAGGTATGCTAAGTTGCCTGGGTGTCAAGCCGACACATGCGCTTTGCGAACCGGAAAGCCTTTTTGCCCGGTTCTGCAAACTGCGGGCAATGCGGCGGCCATTGCTGGGTTAACCCACGGAGGGGATTTGGTGCACATGTTAAGGATAGCCAGTAACATCCTATTACTGTGCCCGCTGAGCTATCCCCGGTGTGATTCCTATGATCCATGATGTGACTACGCTTTACGCAGGATTTTGTTCAAGCACAGCGGTAGCGCAGAAGGCAAGGGGTTAATAACATCACAATCAAGGATTTACCCCAAACGCCAGAATTCGTTAGCCCTGGTGACTCCCGAACGAATTCTAACGAATCTCTACGAAATTCTTTGAGTTGGCCAAGTTATTAGATCGGCAAGTTGCGATCTAGCCACGGGACCTTTAAACAAAGACTGCATTTCTTGCGCTTTCGTGAAAAGGACAATTCATTTCGTTCCCCCATCCCAGTAAGTGTTGTTTTAAGTGTATTCTGAAGTTATCGTGTGTTTGTCTATTAAGGAAATAAATCATAATTTATTTTGCTCCTTGTTCTGCTCAATCGAGTACCCAGATATATACAAAGTGTTGATAAATTGTGTCCACCGTGACAAATAGTCCTTAGTCCCAGGCACACAAAAGGGAGTTCAGACTCTTCCCCTCAGCCAGGCTCTCTGCAACCTGTTTCCTTACAGATTGAGGGCAAAATGACAGCCTGGAAGAAATCTGCTGTCTGCCTTTTAAACCTCCCCTTTCCAATCAGCTAGCAGACCTACCAGCTGGGGTGTGGTTCTTTTGGTCTGCTAAAGTAAGAGAGTTTTTTAACCTCTTGCATACTCCCTCACAATCACATTCGCACATATGGAGTACTGTTTAGTGCTAGTGCTTTTTGTATGCGCATTCTTCCGGATTGTATCCAATGGCGATTTTTGATTAATCCGTGCGGATTAAAACCGACCACATCCATTGGCGGACTTTACACCACAAAAAGGATTTGGTTGAGGGTGGGGGGGGAATTAGAGAAAATCTGGGAAATTAATTTGGGTGGATTCGCCCAGCTGTACTCCCATGTCTGCTCAACATGTTAAATACAGGTCTCTGCAAAAATAATAGGTATTTTCTTTATTACAGAAACACCTTGTGTTAAATGTTTGTAATGCAGACAGTGGCTGAATGGGTCCTGGTGGAGAAGGGTGTGTTTTTCAGGTACTGTAGGATTTGGTATATTTTAAAGGGAGCAGAGCCCTCCTATAATAGTTATTTTACAATCTGTATCTAATCTCTTGTTAGAAGAATGTTTTTAATCTCTTGTATATGTAACAGTGTTTTCCCCACCCGGTCGCAGATAGGGGCCATTACGGATCGTCCGGTGCATGATACCTGCTGGTAATAGGAGGGCTGAGTCATCCGCCGTGGTAGTGGGGACAAAGCACTAGGCTTCTGGGGTTCATACCCCACATATCTCTTTAGCAGTGCAGCGCCTCCATCTGCCGTAGGTCCCAGGAACTGAAGGTGATCTCTCACGGTAGAACCATTACCTCTCCCCCCAGTAAGGTCACACACCAGGCAGGAGGTATATAACAACAGGAATGGGTTATTATCTCTTCTGTGCAGCACAGTAACAGGGCAGGTTTCTGCCCGATGCAGTGCTAACATTGGGTTAAATCCTTTTTTTAGTCCGGAAATGGCATTGCTTTAAAGAATAATTGACCTTAGAGCTAATGGAGCTCCGTTATAGTTAACGCAGTGCTCTCTCCCCGGTAAAAATAATGGCTGTTTATGATTCTTAGAACGGCCCCGTTATGAGCCCTGAGTTACAGTAACTAACCTCTGTGGGCCTGGGACATGGTATATAAAGAGAGCTCTATTAGTTAAACATGAGATACTGACATTTAGTGATATGCTACAAATATTGGGATATTTAGGGACAGCGGCATTCAATTCAATATTAATTTCTCAATGTATATTCAAGATTTGGAATATACCTACACACAGCAGTAAATAATTGGACGGTATGCTGGCATTATCTGGGCGCCCCATGTTACCATATTGCTGCCATTAATACTGTAAATACTCGGAGGGAAATACATTGAAACGATAGAATGTCACAACAACGGAGAAAAAAAAGTGCTTGTGCATATATTCACACTTGATGAACCCTTTCAGAGACAGTGTGTCTGCACAGGGGTGTTTTGTTAACCCCATAGCTGCCAGCAACGGAATGCGATGAAGGGTTCCATGAGATGAACGTCATTTGTGAAACTGTCCATGCCTGCTTTGAATAATGGTTAATTTATTAGTGGTCTTGGGTTATTTTTAGTGGTAAGTGCAAACGACGCGTGGAATTTACAAGTCATGGTAGTAGGGGGGACAAGAATTTGTGAGCAGTGTGAATAGCTAATATGAGATGCTGTTATTTCCTTGCGTTTGGCCCAAGCAATGGGCCATCCTACCCCAGCTACCACCCCAAAGAAGAAAGTCGGAAAGTTGCTGTGACAGACACATGGCTGGGGGACTATGGTTTTGGGCAGAAACTCATGATGTATTTCAGGGGTGCTCAACTCCAGTCCTCATGTCGTCGTTCCTCCCCCTCTCAACAGGTCAGGTTTTCAAGATATCCCAGTTTCCGCACAGGTGGCTCAATCAGAGGCTCAGTCTTAGACTGAGCCTCTGATTGAGCCATCTGTGCTGAAGCAGGGATATCCTGAAGACCTGTTGGGGTGGGGGGAGGCATGAGCGCTGGAGTTGAGCAACCCTAATGTATTCTGTACTGTCCGCACTCTGTACGAAACAACAATATCCTTAGAAGAACTGACACTGCTTCTCAGTTTGTTACAGTGAAATTAACATCCACACCAGCCAGTTTTCTGAGAGTTTTTATGGCCAGTGTTTCTTTCTGGCAGGAGAATGGATGCCAATTTGTCTTGCTGCAATGCAGGGAATTCAGTAAATCCCCAAAACCAAATGGAATAGTCCTCTGGCATCTAAAACAAAGGCATCAATATCATCTTTTTTTTCTCCTTTTTTAGATGGGTTGCATTTCCATGATGCACTCCATCATCAAGCCCTTCAATACTAAAGCGCCCAGCAACGAGACACGCAATGCAAGGAAAGACGATAGGAACACTATAGCCGCCAGTCAACTGGAACATCTGGATGTCCCAGCTCTAGACCAGTGGTTTCCAACTCCAATCCACAAGGACCCCTAAGGGCCCAGGTTTTAAGGATGTCCCTGTTTGAGCAAAGGCGATTCGGTCAAAGTGATTAAGCCACCTGTGCTGAAGTGAGGATATCCTCCAAACCTGGATTGTTAGCGGTCCTTGAGAACTGGAGTTGGAAATCCCTGCCCTAGAGTCTAGACAACTGGAACAGCTGGATGTCACTGAAACGTTTCTTTAATTTTACCTTCAGTATACCATAGGGCAGTGGTGCGCAACCTTTTCCCATTGCGCCCCCCGCCTGCTCTCCCTCCCTGCTTGCGCCCCTCTGTCTGCTCCCCCCCCCTGCTCGTGCCCCCCCCCCATCTCCCATCCCAGCTCGGCTCCGGCATCAAATGACGCTGCGGGGTCATGTGACGACAACGCGGTGTCCCGTGACCCCGCAGCGTCATTTGACATCAGGTTGCCATGGCGTAACCGCTGCAAACCCCCTCCCCCCCAGAACATCTCACGCCCCCCACGCCATCTCTGGAACTCTCTTCTCTCAATCTGCCAACCTCCTTCTATCTCATTTTTTACGACCCATCTCAAAACACAGCTCTTTAATTAAACATTTCACATTTGAGTCCTCTTTTTTTCCTACTGTATGTATTATTTAGTAAAATACAATCCCGTTTCCTCGCACAGCTTCTCTTTCCACCTGCTGTTTCTGATTTTAGCAAATCGGCAGCTTAGAAGTTACATTTAAATGCTACATTATGTGCGATTAATTATACTTTCCGCAGCTATTTGTAATGCAAACGTTATTACAAACAGGGGCCAAAAAAGCCATTTAAAAATGTGCAAGCCATGCCAAGTCCCATTTCATCTTAATAAATGAGATGAATTAGCTCAGAGTCAATCTAATAGGGAGCATCCAGTGAAGTCTGTATTATTATTATACAATAATAAAACTCAATAAATCAGGCGTCACAGCTAGTTAATGTTCTATTTGTTTTCGTTTCAACAAATTGCTCATTAACAAAAGGGCCGACCTGTTTTCTATGGGACTGCTGTGACAGTACTGTGATTAAGTTCAGAATGGGTTTCCTTTTTGCTTAAGATGAAAGAGCAGCCTCACTGAATAATGACGGCACAGCTGGACTTAAAGGAGAAATCCACGCTTACCAAGCTCCATTTTTTTTATACCGTGCTGGTACCAGGCGGTCTGCCAGAACGGAACCTCGCTGTTTTCAGCTCCCAAGATACTTACTGGGGAAGTTACCGGTATCATTTTCTGGTTTTTCAAATTGTTGCCTTTGCCAACCGCCTACAAAACATTCTACCCATAGGCATCACCCTAACCGCAAACAACAATTGCCCCCAAATTGACTGAAATTCCGTCAATGTGGCCTTATTTCGAGACCACGTGCTCCCTGCTGCATGCCATATATCTCTTTCAACTTCGCCCCCTGGTAACTTATACCCTATCCTTTCCATGTGAATTTCTATTCCCAAGAAACTTAACACCCTTGCCGATCCCTCTGTTTGGCCATGGGCTATTGGTATCCCAAATCTCCTAGCCACCTCCTGAAATTCAGGCGTGTTTGAGAACCTCTGAGACATACTTGATCCTACGGGGGCAACAAATAAAAAAACCATCATAGTGCAACACACTATTCAACCCCGTCTTCTCCTGTAACACCCACACCAAAAGAGAACTAAAAGCACACACCATTAGTGAACATAAATCCACATAATAATTGCCCTCTAATTCATACCCCAGTAAATTAATACATGCAGGGTTAATGGGCAACAATATAAATGCTGGTTCAATATCCGGCTTTGCCAGTAGTGCCTCCATCCCACAGCGCCGAACTCAACCCATAGTTTTGTCAAATGATGCAAATTTGACCATACACAATTCTCTCTCAATATCAGGAAACACAAATGGGGAATCAACCTGAAATCCCCCTCTTCCTTCTTTGCAACCAACCCTAGTGGCGACACTCTTAAATTACCCAATGGTGGCTCCCTGAAAAGATCTGCCCTATGCAACTTCCTTTCCCAACTTCAACCTATCCACCTCTATATGCTCATAAAGCTAAAACAAATTCCTTTAGCATACCCTGCCTTCTTTTACCAGAAAGGGGATAAAAAACCCTTCCTTAAACCCTTTCCTCAAAAACTTTGCCACCCCAACTTTCGGGTAATGGCATTACATTCTTCCATCTCACCTAAAACCACTGGCATTTCTCCTTTCTGGCCAATCTCCCTCCCATAATCTCTTCCTTCCATTTCCCTACCCCTCCTAAAACACCTTGCAGCTGTGTGTCCACCAGCATACACTCAACACTGGTGCCTGAACTTACACCCTTGATTCCCATCACCTCTCATACGTCCAGCATACCCCCTATCTGACTCCTGACGGTTTCCCTGAGTATTGACTGGCACCGGGACCGGTTGCCCTTGAAAGGGCATTCATCTCTGTGTCATCAATAGAGAGATTCAGAGATTCGTATCCTTACAGTCCCAAGTCATATGTTTATGTATCACCAATTTCCGCAGAAAACCCTCATCATACTTCCACCATATTATACCTCCGATTCTTGTACAAGCCGACCAAATCGTATGCCTATATTTGAATAATGCAGAACAGTGGTGGGGGTACCTCTCACCTGTGAAGTGAATGCTGCACACCTAGAAAAGTATATCAATGATACAATTACCGGTGCTCCCGTGCTTGAACGAAAGCCTGTTGTCAGTCCTAGGTCAATAGGGGAAGGAACACAGGGCACAACGGATTTAGATTTATCTAAACTCAGTGTTGGCTCAATAAATGAGTTTAGATAATCTAAATCCATTGTGCCCTGTGTTCCTTCCACTAGGTACCTCTCACCTAACATTCTAGCCAGGATAACATATGCTTCTAGCCAATCCCGAAATTACATTGGAAACCGCCTTCCTCTGGTCCCCTTACCCTTCTCACCCTCCAACTTCTCTTCATTATTTCTGCCATCCCATCTAAGTCCCCACCCCTCCTATCTGGAGTTAACCACACCTGGCCAACCACATCCCGCTTCTTCCCATAATCCCCCCCCCCCAAAAAAAATGCCTCATTTACCACCACCTCTTCCGTATTAACTTCCTGCCCTAAGCTATCCAATGAACTTCGTAATGGGACCTGCTTCACTTGCTGCTGAGCCCCCATCCTTTAACTCCCCCCTGGGAAATCAGCCTCTTGCCTCCCCAAAGTATCTCGCAGACCACTTGATCCCACACCTGTCTGTGATCTCCCACCATACATGTGGCTCTGTTGCTCCTTAGCCCCTAGATTGGCCACATCAAATCCCCTTGCATCTCTCATATCCCCACTGGGGCTGCTATTGCCAGGAGCAATTTCTCTCCCTCAACTGAGTGGTTATGGGATAGCCAAACCCTCGTTCCCCTGAGGATTCCCTCTCCAACTGAAAATCCATCCTTCCTGAAGGGCCATCACCCAACTCCATCCAATCTATTAGTGAGACATTGTTCTTTCCCACTGGTCCTCGAGCAGCCTTCCGTCCCCACCTCAGCCTTTTTTCCAGGCTTGCATCTTCCACCTGATGTGACTCCACCCCTGACTTGCTCCCTTCATGTCAGTTTTCCACTGGGGGCCACCCCAACTCTTCCTCTGTGACTTGCCTGCCTCTCTGTATCTGGGGTATACCTTAAAGGGAGCCTAGACCTTCTTCCTCTAGAACCAACCCCTTCCCATCTGACACAGACCTTAATTCTCCACGTTGTCCAAATCTTCCAAATCCTCAGACCTGCCAGCGGTCCCTCCTGCAAAGACTCCTGCCTTGCTGCGATGCCAACCGGAGCTTACTTATGGGTTTCCTGACTCGTGGGCTGTCTTTATCCATCGCCATGAACACCAAAGCTCGGCTCCCGACCATCCGGGCCTTCAGCCAGCCCGCACCATGCCTGCGCGTTTCTTCTCTGAGTTTCAGCAGCACCTTATCAATCTGCCATGTTTCTTTTGGCTGTATTCTGTAGGTAAGCAGCCCCCCCCCTCTCCCTTAAATACACTAAAATCTTCCTTAAATCACACCCCTTATTAACTCTAACACGACCCCCTGGTCATGCGCCCACCCTCGCAAATGCTTGAGTTTATTTCCTTTTTTTTTGATTCTATGTTTCGTGCAGGTATTGTGTTATAATTCCCTGTATTGTGTTGTCTTTTTTAAAGCGGCGCGTACAGTACATTGTTGGCGCTATCTGAATAGAAATACACATACGTACATATATAATCCATTCTAATCTCTGAGATCACAAAAAATGTTTAGAAGCGCACAACGTAGCAAAAAGTCCCTACCTCCAGTAACGCGAGTTATGCACAAAATAATGGGTTAAATAACACCTGTGTTATCTCCTTATTCATGGTTTGTAATAGCACTACTGTTAAATAGCGTGCCAGCGTTAACACAACACATTGCGTTAACGGGCGCAATCATATCTGCGACTGATCATACAGTATGTACAGTACATCGGTCATCAGAACAAACTTCATCTCAAGCCACCAGTTAGAGATACTGTGGCCTACGCATCACGTTGTGAAGCGCACATGGAACGAAGGCAGGTATTTCCAGCGATGACAAACTGTGCAGTGCCGCAGACATTTCAGCACCACGGACCTATGGTGGCTTATAAACGTTTTGGGCAATTCTTAAAAGGCATTCCCATACAAATGAAGTTGGTGCTGCACATACAGATGTACCAAGGCGTATTGTCTTCGGTGCCACTGCCACTCACGGTCACGCAACCGCAGCACGCAAGTATTAATGCTGCGGGGGTTAGCCATTCAGACGCATAAACACCCCCTCAGCTCAATCACTGCAGACACTGTCCCGGCACCACAGACCGTTGCTTGTTCGTCTGCGGCGAGTGGACAATAAGTCTTGCTACACCTGTTCAAAGTTCTATGAGCCGTATTGGTCCTAGAGATGAGGCGCCAGTTCAAAGGTTACTAGGAGGGAGGGGACAGCAGGTGTCCCAGAGCCGCTTATGTTGCAGAAAGCTCGTGGATCTGTACACATTTGAATGTGGAAATGTGTCTATTTTACAGTCACTCACCATTACCTCTGTACTGTAGGTCTTTCACGAGGCAGCAAAATTGAAAGTACTGGAAATGTATGTAAATGTAATGTATGTAAATACATTGTAAGTAATTCTCCCCCATGGTTGGTAACTATTTTGGATGAAACACAGGGTGGGAAAATGGAGATCTCCAATAATGATTACAACTACTTATCTCCACAGATGACTAATGATCTGAACCTCACTTTAAACAATGCAGAACCACTAACAAAATGTTGCTTACAATAAAGTGAGCATGCCTCCGTCCTAAAAAGACATCCCCTCCAAACGTTAATGAGTGGGGCTATCTTAAATTTACAGTATTGTCTCCAATGGAGAACCAGTCAAAGCATCTTTGCATCTGCCACTGTTCTGTTTCAGTGAGCCAATTCAAAAAGACTTTTTATTACCTGCTAATTAACTCCAGGTCAACAATTTGACCCAGTCCTGTTTTTTTAATCCCATTTGCTAGTTTGCTCACAACATTGTTATACTGTAACAGAGTAAGATCTGAAGAAAGACCAGCCTGGATCATTATCACACCTGGAATTTGCACTTTTGCATTTAGTAGAAGTTATAATAGGAACTGAGGACAGTTGGCTGCTGCCCCCAGGCGCTCGTTGGCTTAATTCACATTTATCTTCTTCTACCTTCTCTTAAAACATAGTATATTTACATTTTTTTAATCTAATATTTGGCTTGTACCTTCAATTAATCTAGTCGGGCATTAATAGACAGTATAATTCATTCTACTGCAGAACAGCTCGGAAGAGCTTTGACCCCGGGCCAAATAGGATACTGTAATTCTATCCTGCAACCAAGCATAGTACTGCAACATTAACACTCTCTTTGGGAGATTCAATAGTAAAATGCAGAATGTCTCATCTTCCATTGACTTGCATTGAGATGAATTAAGTTTATCAATGAGAAAGTTGACAAATTCTACACTATTCAACTAAATGACATGAAATCATCTTCTTAATAAAAGGAATTTTTTTTAATATAATTTTTATATACTAAAAAATTGTTTTTTTTTGTCATGCTCATGCATTATCAATACTACAATTGGTTATATATATATATATATATACACTGACCAGTATGACGGCCAGAACTCTCCCCGTGTCCTGTAATACTAGCGGAAGGATCAGCACTGTGAGGAAGACAAAAGCAAAGAGTTGATGAGAAGGAAAATGTAATCAGCAGAACCTAAAAGCCCTTAAACAAGGGGAGGAACAGATCAAGCTTCAAGAGAGGACATTCAAGTCATCAGTAGGTTTGCGGAGCTGTCTGAGACATATGGAAATGCTTTATACGTGGTACATTTATTTGCGGGACAATGCAGCAAATTGCAAAGATCTGTCTCCTTTTGTTGTAGACAATTTATGTTTTTACGTCTTCATGGTTTCCATTAAAATATACATCAATTGTCGTCCGGTAAATGTTCAAATGTGGGCACCGAAGTACTCGTCTTATCAGCAAATCGATGAAATGGTATAAAAGTCCTCGGTTTTACTGGGCTGTAAATGACACATTTCTGATGTTGTTATGGAAGAGAAGATGACTTTCTTGCTGATTCCTACAACAGGAAAGGACTTCAGCTGATGTCTGTGTAAATGCCCGTCAGTGAAAGGCGGGGGATTTTGGAGTCTGATTTTGTAGAATAGATCAACAGGACAGGCAAGTACAGATGCAGTGAGATGTATCTTACCGATGCCCTGGGCTTGCAGCATCTGAACCGCAGGGGAAGTGCAGCACAGGGGAGAGTTTCCCATCAGGATTAATACAGCAGGGGGTTCTTGCTTCTGAATGGGACTCCCGTTCCCACCCCGCTGTGTTAATCCTTATGGGCAATTGATCTACTGAGTTCTGGCCATGGGGAAGCCATGATCTGGTCAGGCTGCATTTCAGCTGCAGTTTCCTTGGGGCAAACGGCTAAACAGATGTGACTGCATCTGTAGTGCAAATCTGCCATCAACATCTATAAGAATACTGAGGCCACTGTGTTTGTTTTGATGCTGTCTGCCTCTATATCAGAGCTGTAAAAACATGTGTCACATAGAAAAATATTCTACAAATGTCAGTACCAGACACACAATAAGTTACGTTGAGGGAAAAAAGTGACAAAAACTCTCCACCGAACAGTGTACAGAAAATAAAATTACTTGTGGGCACATTCACGTCTCAGACAGGTCTGTTGTCTGTGAGTAGGTTTACTGGTCATACACTGCTTTAACCCAGGCTGTGCTGAAAAAGCTGTGTCATGCGGCAGGCATAAGCTTATAGGGGTCCCATGTTAAAATGTACAGGAAGCAAAAAGGGGCATACTGCAAGTTCTCATTTGCATGCCGTTACCCAGAATCCTTTGCTGCATTTGGCTGACCTCATTTATCCCCCCAAAAATGTTTTCTATGGCTACTGGGCACAAGAACCCGTGTTTTGCTCAAACTTGTGTTGTGTTTGTTCTTCAGCTGTCTCCTTATAACTCACTTCTTGTGAGTTTCCTTTTCACTTTGGTAACTTCGCTAATTTATTGAAAATAATAATAAACTATTGTTCTCAGCGCACTAAGGTAAGGAGACCTGCGCGGCAGAGCTTGCAAAGCTGGAATCTGTGTTCTAACATGTCACTGTAATACTGTTCAGCCAATTCCTCCATGTGCTCAGCCTGCTTTCACTTCTTTTGTATCCCTATTGGTTTTGAACACCTCTGAAATTTGGCCCCACTTGCCCTGCTCTAAATTCAATTATATGGTTATATCAACTGTTCTTCCCCATCAGCCTGCACCTTACCTTGTTTATCAGGAGGTAAAGGTGCTGCTAGGCTGCTCATCTGGCCCAGCAGCTCGGACGAGGTGAGGCCACTGCATTCTATCCTCTTCTGTAGAAGGACGGCATCCCTAGGGAGACAAAGCAATGGTCAGCTCAGACCTCCACGGGTAAATCATGGTACTGTATACATTCTACTGGTAACTGGTTATTGTCTAACTGTGTTATAATACCTTTTAATAGACTAACACAGGAGTAATTTTTAATGTATAACAAAACACCTGGTTGGATCAGCACTCAGTAATAGAAACAAGAATGGAGAGAAAAATACACACGCGTGTTTCTTTTGGTATCAACCAAGTTTCTACTTTAATCTACAGAAAAATACAAAAGTCAAGAGAGATTAGTCTGCAGACACACACTGTTACCAAGCCTGATGAAGGAACCAGGGGCCCTTGGAACGTTGCTCATTTTGTTGGGGTTACAGTGTGTGTCTGCAGACTAATCCCTCTTGATTTTTGTATCATGTACATTAGAGAAGAAACTTGGTTAATACCAAAAATAACACGTGAGTGTATTTTTCTCTCTATTCTTGTTTCTACAACCCGGTGAGTGCAAGTTCTACCATTTTTGTTTATCATTGTTTCATCATCGTTTAAAGTACATACATGGGGCTCTTCCAATTCTCACAAGCAGGGCCGGCTTGGAGTTTGGCGGAGCTCGGTGCCGGGGGAAAGTGCGGGGCCTCTTACCTTCTCCGGCATCTCTTCCTGATCTCTAGCATCTCCTCCAGCTATATCGCGTTGTCGTGACATTGCGGCGTCACTTCGTCATGGTGACGCCTCATCATGTGATGTCACGTTATCATGGAAACGCGTCATCACAAGGAGAAGATGCTGGAGATGAGGAGGTGCCAGAGCTTCCTGAGGCCCCGCACTCACCCCCTTGCAATCAGTTTCAATAATGTGGGGGAAGAGCACAGGGTGTCTAATCACCGAGCTTGGTGCAGTGGCAACGATGGCACCACTATCAAACCAGCCCTGCTCACATGGTTCCTACTTTCATAACTTGAAAATGAATATTTTATATGACTACCTCTCAAAGCCTTCTACCTTGGGTCCCCTATCACTTTGTACACGATTCTGGCCATTCGCACTGACACAAACATGCTGGACTTGCCAGCACTACCCCCAAAAGTTGTCCACCCTTGATATTCACGCATATGAAATAGAATATACACCCCTTCAGTGCTGGGTAATGCCTTGCTGGCACGGAATGGATTAAAAGCGCCCGGCACTTATATGTAATTAAACAGACTTTCTGAAAACCAATAGTCTCCTCATCGCTGTAATTAAACTGCTGCTCTTCAGCTGTGATTAAAACGCTCAAGTTGCTGCTTAATCAATTTAATTGGGCTGAGCTTGTGAAAAATGAGATTGTAATTTCTACGGGGCCAGGCATTTTATGAACGGGTCAATATACCGAAAAAAGGTGAGATTGCGGTTAGGACGCGTTCCACCTGACAATGAAAAACAAACGTCTCTTTTATAAATTTCACCTGCTTTAAATCATGTTACTTACAGAGAGTAAACTTAATGGACACTAAACACAGTGTTACCTCTACGCTGCCCGGTTTGTCTAGTTACAAGGTGTTGCATCGGTACATTTAATTCTTCCACGCTGATATCATTTATCATGGTCATTAGGAGCTGGAAGAGGTTCTGGTATCTTCAATATGACTTTCGCTGCGCTAGATAATAGGTGCCGGGTGCGTGTGATGATATACTGAGGGTGCTGTTGTATTGTTTCATTCTGTGTATCACGTCCTCGAGGCAGGCTGTTTGGTTGATCCTTGTTTAATGACTCGGGGGACATCAATAAAACTGTCAGACTCAATAAATGTTTGTTCTAAGCCGTTGTATACTGCAGTGGTCAATCTGATACCATACAAAAATAGCTGTACTGGGCTTCTTCGCAGCGTGTCATGGTGCTTTAAAAGCCCCAACTGCTGGGGCCATTTTTGCTTAACACCTGTTTTTATTCTTTTAATGATAAACCCAGGGGCAAAGGCTTTCATTTTACTAACATATATTATTGTATTTACCATGATCCCAAAGTACTCAGACATGTAACATGTGCCATTCTGAATACATTTTTAGAGGTATGCAAAAGATGATATAGAATGTTCCCTAAAAAGGACGCCATGTTTACGGCCACGAGAAGGGGGGAAATAAGGCGACATTTGCTAAGCTGTAGGGCACCGTTTGGCCCATTAAGACTGATGGCAGGTCAGTGATGCCTTCTTTATCTAGAGTGGGCAGAACACGGACAACAGGGGACAAGGCTCTCACCAGTCACCACTGGTCAGGAGCCTGTTCCAGGCGGATGCCGATTCACGGTGGACCTAATCAGTAATCGCACGTGACCCTTGTTTGCCAGTCGGAAACTTTTCCCCTAAATAAAACATTGTGCTGCGGCAAGAAATGTCCCATTGACTTGAACAGGACTTTCCGTTTCCAAATCGGCGTTGTGGCACTTTAAAAAAAAAAATAAGCCAATAAGCAAGATGTTAAGTGACTTATTCTATATACCAAAGCGTGGGCCGTTTTCAGATGAAACTCCCCATTGAGTTTAAGACCGCAATCCTGCTTTCCTTTTATTTATTTTTTAGAGTTATAGGTTTGAAGCAGGGGCTCTCCAGAGCTGAACTGTGTTAATTTCAGGGGGTTGAAACCATTCCTCTCACTAGTAAACATGCGTTCTCAAACAAATAAAGAAACGTTTGTTTTGACACCCTGAATTATATTCTGCTTGTCTGCTTCAAGTGTGTGAAACAGCTTCCTAAATTTAGAAAGGTTAATTCCACTTCTGACCTGATGTTTTTTTTTTAACGCTATTAAAATGTGAGGCATTCAACGATAAAACGTGCGTTATTTCTCCCTAACAACCCATTGTTGTCACTTCACAAATTGCAAGCTGCTGCAGACACAACCAACTTGGAGAGAAGTAACTTGGTACATGCTGATAACCCATGGCCATAGCGTGATGTCACCTAAACGCAGGGACAGCTGGGAACATTGCGGGGCTCGGTGCACACATGTGATGTGGGTACTCTTACCTTCTCCTCGGCCATCTCTTCCTGCAGGGTCCCTCATCATGGCGCTACACCATCACGTTGCTATGGCGCCTCAATGCCATAGAAACGTGATGCTGCATGGCGTCACAACGTCATGTGACGTCACCCTCATTGCAACGTGACCCCATTTAACGCCTCGGCTCCGTGATGAGGGACCCTGCAGGAAGAGATAGTGATGGATAGTTGATATGTTACAAGCTATCCAACCTCTCAGGGTCCTTCATTGGGTTCCCCGATGTAACATAACTCCTGTACTTGTTGGTCCAATAAAAGTTATCATACCACATACCCCATCTCCCTCCTTTGTTACTCATCCATTACCACTACTTAACACACTCGCTGGCTCAAGCATAGCAGAACGGACTCAAAGCAGATACAACACAGATTAAACATCAGAGCAATGTTTCAGTTTGCAATACTGTAGTATTGAGACATCACCACCGAAGTTTCATTAAGGAATTGGCACACGTTTTTATGATGAAAAAGGAAACAAAGTCAGAAGCCAAAATGACAAATATAGTTACTTATTTATTGGTGAAGTCGACATTTTGATCCATAAGGAATCTTCATCAGGGCTATTATCAAACCGATAAGCTTACATATGTAGCCTGGTCCCCCAGGTTTACCCTCACCTCCGCTGTAGTGGGAGAGTCGGGGAAGGTTGCAGAGCGTGTAGGGAGCGCTCGGGTGCACGAGAGGCTCTGCAGCAGCCCGACAGCTTAGGGCGCCGCCATTTTGGTACTCGTGCATGCGCAGTGAGTCCTGTAGGCGACAGCGCTGGGAGAGAGTTTGCGCATGCGCAGGGAGTGGCTGCAGTAGCGCGTGAAGCCCAGACCAATTAGAGGAGGGCTAGAGCAGGGGACTACGATTCCCATGAGCCTCAGTCAGACCAGGTGACACCAGGGAGCCAATAGGGCGACAGGACTCTGCAGGAAAAGGATAGCAGGTTGCGCAGGGGAGCACGTTGCTCAGTCCAGACCAGGAAGGGGAAGAGGTAGGAGCTCGGGGTGTAGAGAGGCAAGTAGCCTCTACACTAGGCCAGGACTTTTCCCCCAGGCCCCAGTTAGGCCCTGAGTCACAGACAGTTTGTGGTTACTATAGAGACAGGCCCTAGAATAGGAACATGCCCCATTAGTGTGTTAGTACAGAGACACAGCGGTCGCTGCAGAGTTGCATCAGAGGTTTGGGATCAGACCTTTTCAGAGAAAGCGGATCACCCCGGAGGAGCATCGTGGAAGGCCCCCTGTCTGCGGATCCTTTGCGAAGATTGTTTGCGGGTCCGAGTGCAGGAGCACTCGGCAGGTAACATCTACTACTAAGTGCACCAACTGTAACATTTCTCATTCTAGTGGCTGCGCAGTCACCACACACATACTTGGGGAGTTGCGGTGTGGGACATTGGACACGGTGTGGGGAACACGGTGGAGGGTTGCGTCCTGCGAGACGCGTTGGCTAGTTGTGTCTCCTCAGGGAAGAATACCGACATGTTATGCATATAAGGTTATGGTTACCGTTAGTAAAGATGCTTGTTCTTTTACATACTGTGTGAATATTATTGTGTTGGTGTCCTGCGAGGAACAACTCCCACCCTGCTGGGACCCATTGCAGGTGGAGGCGCTGCATCTGGTAAGAGACAATACATATGTATTGCCCCAGGCTCTCCGTGGCAGAGGCTCAGGCCCTGCAAGCCAACAGGTTATACAGCATTGGTAGCCATCCTATATTCTAGGGGAAACAGGGCTACACATATATTGTGAAAACGTCACAGAGATGTGATTTCTTTTTTATGTGTAACCTCCCTTTGGGATTACTATTGCCTCTAGGAGTTAATTGTGTAGGTCCACACAGAGTAATAACCCTTCCCCAACACATGGTGCTGGGTAACTAGGCAGATTCATAGCCCCGCCCTCTTCTGCTGAAAGGAGAGAGGTTTCTAGAAAATCAGGTCCCAGGAGGTGTTGAAAAAGAGGGATCTTATGGCCATGGTTTAACACTGTGCCAATCAATGGGTAGCGGGGTTGGAGGGTGAGGGAAATTGCCCTGGGTAGGGTGGTTAGGCCTCCCAGTGGGTAGCGTGGGGAGGGTGGTTAACCCCTTAATTACTATAGCGGTTTCTAACCGCTAAGGTGATTAAAGGATTAGTGGCCATTAGTTTGTTTTCTATTGTAATGCTCCTGCCAAAAGAGGACAAGGACGGTGATGAGGACGAGGACGGCCTTCATCCTGGCAGGGGTAAGTGCAACTTTTATTTACTTTATGCAGGCTGGTTTTATTTTTAATGGGCAAATGCACCATAATCCAGATCGGGATAATAGTAATTCTGCCAATTACTGTATGTGTTGGGGTTGAGGGGGGGGAGGGGTTGTATTTATGTATTGCACTGTAATTTATTTATTTTGGAATGGGGAAAAGCGCTATTAGCCATCTTTGGTTAATAGCACTTTTACCCATTATTGTTATTGGTACAGGGGGTGGGTGAAGGTGGTAGTAACCCCGGGGGAGTGTTTAGGCCTTGCTGGAGGGTACCTTGAGGGGGTAACCCCTTCATTACCTTAGCGGTTGTAACCACTAAGGCAATGAAGGGGTTAATTTCTACTGCCACCCTCCCGCAAGGCCTAAACTCTGGTATAACTACCACCTTCCCATGTACCTACAACTATGCAGTGCCTGCTATTTAACCCTTTCGTTACCTTCGCGGTTAGCTGCTAAGGTAATGAAATTGTCTGTAATTGTATTTTTACTGCACAGGATTGATACCGGAGGCCGGCGGGGACCCCCGGAGCTGCGGGGACCCCTGTGTCCCTGCGGGTTTCCAGGGTGTCCCAACCGGCTTCCGGTATCAATCCTGCACACTAAAACATACTGCTTTTATGCATCTTGCAATACCTTTTGCGCCAGCCGACAGCTGGCGCCAAAATATTGCACGTTTTTAAAGTACGCTATGCTTATCACTGCTTATAGCAGTTTCTGGCCAAAAAATCGATTTGGGGCATTTTTTGGTTTATCGCACGTCTTTTTTTTGCCAGAGTATTATAGTACTATAAAAAGCCGTTTCAGTGCGATATTGCCCCGTTATCGAAGCTTTGTGAATAGTAACACAGGCAATATCGCACTATAAGGGCATTTATAGCGCTATAAGGGCATTTACAGTGGCGGCCGCCTTTAGTCTCCTGCGGCCGCCACCGCGGGATTTTTAAAAGCGCGGGCAGACGCTGGCTTTTTTCCCTTTGGTTTCGGCGCTGCGGGCGCTTTCAATGTTCAGCGCCATTAGCGCTGAACAGGAGATGCGGCTGGCGCGCGGCCAAGATCGGCAGAAACAGCAAACATCCCCGTATTAATACGGTGATGTTGGAGGTTTAAGGGGGCCGTGACAGTATAGCGCTATAATGGCAGTTTTAGTGCTATAAGCCACTTACCGAAGTTTAGTGACTGAGCCCCTATGACCGGTCAACAGTCATTATAACGTGTTCCATTGATAAATACTTTTAGTTTACCAAGTCCAACATATGTCACCAAGTTGGACTACATCTTTTAGTCTCTCTGCAAATTGTTACTCTTTGTTCACACCATCAAAGGGCCAAATTCAGTTGAACAAACTGAACTGCACTTGTCCTGTGTATCAAGCAGTTGATTCAGCACTGACATTCAGACTCTTTCCTCTGGGAAGCTGGAATCTGAATCCAATCTCTGATAACCAATCTTCTCTTGTGCCGAGCAGTTGCAAGCGCAGCGTTCAAGGATTTATACCGCCGGTCACACAGAAAACAAATTATTTCATTTCCTAAGTCATTTCTATATATATATTTTTTTTACTGGGGAAATCAGAAGTTGCCTTGTGCTTCCTTTCATTCCAACAACATCCATCAAACAAATGAGACACCTCACTACACATTATTAAATAACTAGGAAATCAATTTCAGCCACTGAATACACTTCTCGCTTGTAGAGCGAGAGACAGTGCTGCAGATAAATGAGCCTGGTGTACGATGTAGAGGAGGGGTGCATTAATGCAGTGGTGCGCAAACTGGGAGGGCGCGAGACTTTTTTTGGGGGGTGGGCCGGGCGCGGCTCACTTACCCGGCTTCCGTGTACACTCGTCTCCATGAGTGGGGCCATGTGACGTCACATGACCCTGCGGCATCACATGACACTGTGGTCATGTGACGTCATGTCACCCACAAAGCTTCATTTGACGCCGCAGGGGGAGAACAGGCGGGGGGGGGGAGGGGCATGCAGTGCAGGAAGTTTGCACACCCCTGCATTAATGTGTGTTTGTGGTGTGTAAGCAGCATCCTGTATTGAGGAGGAATTTACATGATACACTACGTAATGATCGTAAGTAGAGATGGGCGGATTTGCCCACCTCGGTTTCTCGGATTTTCCCAAATCTGTTTCACGGTGTCAAATCCGCAAACGGATTTGGTCGGTTTTAAATCAGCGCAGATTAAATCGAAAGCCGCCATTGGATAGAACCCATGGACGGATTTGTAAAATCCAATCCGCGGATTCAGCGATCCAGTAGCGCTAAATGATTGCTGAATCCGCGGATTTCAGTAGCGCTAAATGATTGCTGGATCCACATGTTGCGGAATCCGCGGGGATAATTGGTAATAATAATAAATCCGCAACGCGCTTACCGCCATTTTTTAGATGAATCAGCTGAAATCCGCGGACCAAAGGAGCCGGCCAATCCACTGAAAATCCAAATTTGCCCCCAAAAGTCGCCCACCTCTAATATTAAGTCCCCAAACCTCCATTAAGTCACTTAATGCGACGGTAACCTACTGTCATTTAATGTCACGTTAAGACCAAAGGTGTATCTTCTATAGACAATAATTACATTAAGCTATGTTTTCTCCCATATAGAGCGTAGTATTAACTGTACGTGATGTTAGTGATACTCAGGGGTTGACAAATTATGCAAAACCTTACTCGCCAGACAAGAAAGGGACTCGCCCACCTAAAAAAAAAGTGTTATTTTAATGGCATTGTACAATGGCAAAAACGCGACTGAGCGTGTGCTGTCTCTCACCCCCCTCCTTCTCCTCTTCCTCTCTCACTCCCTCCTTCACCTCTTCCTCTCACCCTCGTCCTCTTCTTCTCACCCCCTCCTTCTCCTCTTCCTCTCTCACGCCCTCCTTTTCTTCTCACCGCCCTCCACCTCTTCCTCTCACCCCATCCTTCTTCCCACCCCTCCTCTTCTTCCTCTCTCAACCCCATCCTCTTCTTCTCACCACTCCTTCTCACCCCCTCCTTCTCCTATTCCTCTCACCCCCCCTCTTCTTTAACCTTCTTCCTCATGTTCATTGTTCATCCCCCTCCTTTTCCTCCCCCCCTTCTCATCTTCCTCTCTCACCAACTCCTCTTCTTCTCACCCCCTCCTCCTTTTCCTCTCTCACCCCCGCTCCACCTTCTCCAATCTACATGGCTTCAGTGGAGCAGAGCAGCAGAGGAGGAGGACAGCGGGCAGCTGCCGGAGAAGGGGACAGAGTCTGAGGAGGACGCCAGGTGGCAGCGGGAGAAGAGGATGGAGAACGGCAGGAGCTGAGATGGGCAGCAGAGGACAAACGGTGGAAGAGGACCACGGTAGCAGAGCAGAGGAAGAAGACAGCAGGTGGCGGGAGAAGAGGACTGAGGACCATGTGAGTGGAGCAGGGCAGCACAGGAGGGTGACCTGGGAGGAGCTGCACTGTAGCAGTGGCGGACACCGGAAATCAGTAAAGACTTCTGGGTCGGACCCGCGGTGCGCTCTTCCCCAATCGTCCTGCTTTGCTGCCCTGCACCGCTCACACGGTCCTCAGTCCTCTTCTCCCGCCACCCTCTGTCTTCCACTTCTGCTCCCGTGGTCTATTAGTTATGTTAATGAAAACAGATACTTGCCAGCTGGTAATATCGACTCGTTGAGGGCGAGCGGGTGAGCTTATTTGTCGAGCCCTGTTGATACTGACATGCAAATACGGTGTTATCATAACATTGCATATCCAATAAGGACTGCCAATGTTAATACGGGAACTTAACATACCTAGACTTGGTGTTTTTCCCACCCAGACATAGAAATAGGTTGTAACACCACAGCCGGGCAGGACTTTCCCAGCATAGTGTTATTTCCTCCTACCCTCTCTTCCTAAAATTGAGCTAAAGACCTAGTATATTTCAGGGTGTTATAGGAGCCATCCTTTTGTTCTTAGCAGCAGACCTCAAGCACTGTGACTATCTCTTCAGCCAACAAGGGAAATATGTTTCCAATACCTATTATTTGATATATTACTATACACATATTCACTTCACATGTTTCTGTGTATTATTTTATTGTATTCACTTAGTCACTCTTCATGTGTTGGAGTATACTGTATATTCACCTTTTCACTTCACTGATGTGTGTAAGTGTTTCATTATATCATCATTTGATATTTACTGTCCCTTTGTTCACTGCTGCAGTCCGGTGTTCTATTTCACCTATCTGGATAGGAGTAACGCAAGGAGGCACTTAACGTCACTGTGACAGGGTAAATAAAAGCCACCAGCTATATGCCTGGAAAACCTATGTCTAGTCTGCAATGCAGCAGTGACTAGGTTAACTTCAGCTGGGAACCTCAGGACAATTAGTTGGATCCCAGCTGTCTAATCAAGGGTGCTTAAACCCCAGGCTGTAGACTCATAGGTGCAGGCTGTTGAGGAGAGAGGAGTAAGCTACTGAAGAGATTACTGAAACAAGGTCTGTTATTAAAGTACATGAATTATGAACTGTCTGTCTCCTGCATAGAAAAGGGTAGCTGCCTGATTTTTACACTGTCTGCTAAAGAGAAACTGTTTTGTTTTGTCTGCTGAAGAAAAAGCCAGTTTTCTTTTTGTTTGCTGATGAAAAGCTATTTTTGTTTTTGTGTGCTGTATATCTTTTAAGGCTAAATAAATAAGCCATGTCAAGAAACCCGCGTGTGTAGTTGCATGTACCCTGCAACATATGGTGTTCAGAAGTCCTGGGATTTTTTCAAAAGGCTCCTGCAGTTAAAGGGCCACACACACACACACACAAGAATGGAAGAAATGTTGAAAGAGTTTCTGTGCGAGCAGACCAGACAGCAGGGACAGTTAATGCAGGAGCAGGCCCGGCTGCAAGCGGAGAGAGATGAAAGACTACAGGCAGCACAGGATGAGTGGATTGCCAAGCTGCTGACCCATTTCCAAGGGTCTGCCAGTCCAGAACTTGCAAACAGACCCCCGATACTCCTGAGGAAAATGGCGCCGAACGAGGATCCAGAGGCTTTTTTACTGACATTTGAAAGAGTTGCTGAAGATCAGGGAATGGACTACCGACAAGTAAAAGCCGCCACACTGGATCGCTTAGGTCTGACCCCAGAGACCTACCGGCAGCAGTTCCGGAACATGAAGTACACCGCTAAGATGAGACCCCGGGTCCTCGCTCAGCGATTATTGGACTTGTGTACGCGCTAGATACAACCCGAGGAGTGCACTAAGGAGGCAATTCTGGAGCAGGTGGTTTTGGAACAATTTCTACAAATAATACCCCCTTCCGCATCCTTGTGGGTAAAACGCCACGCTGCTGAAACCCTAGTTTTGGCAGTCCGACTCATGGAGAACTTCCTTGGGGCTGAGCAGCAGGCGAGTGTCTTGGACCCGACTCCACCGGCACTTGCGGCTGCCCAAAGAGGGAGGTCGGACCAATAGGGAACCTACGGCCCATCCATACGCAACCGCCAAGTCCAATGGAAGGAGCAGTCGTTCCAGCAAGGACGGAGTCAAAATGCTGGTCCCTGCCGAGACCCTCATCTCCTTCCGAATGTCGGCTCGTTGCAAAATGAGAGGAACTTCCAAGGACGTCACCCACAGGACCCACCAGATGCCTGGTCTCCAGTAACTGGTCCAGCGGAGCACTATCCACAGCCCCCTCCTGCGAGGGAACCCTCTCCATGTTCCGCCTGCAGAGAACAAGGCCACCGGTATGTGGACTGTCTACAGATGGATTTTTCATTCAGCAGAACCGTCGCCTCGGCCTTTACTTTTGAAAATTACAAGCCCTGGCTACTTCCAGCCCTGATTGGGGGAAAAAACATCCAGGCCCTTGTAGATTCGGGCTCTGGGAAAACTCTGGTCCTCCAGGAACTGTTACCGCCTAACATGTGTTCTTTTGACTCCCCATGGAGCATAGAATGTATACACGGCGATGTAAAACGCTATCCGACGGCCAAAATCCGGCTTCAGGTAAAAGGTCAGGAGGCTTACCTTGAAGTAGGAGTCGCTCCTTGGCTCCCTGCCCCCGTTGTGCTCGGTCGGGACTGGCCTTTCTTTTAGGACCTAATGGCCCCAGTCTTTCACGAGGAGCCTCCTTCTAGGGCTCAGGAGAACCCTGGCAAACTGTTCCCCTTCTCGGCAGATCTTTTTCCCAGTAGACACCGGGTTCAAAAGACTCGGAAGCAAAGACGCTCTGACAAACAGGACTGGTTGCAGAAATCTGGGTCTCAAGGTGACCATTCTAGTAGTCAGAGGTCACAAGTGATGGCTGGGGATGGCCAGAGGGAGGGGGGTATGGGCCCTGGAGATTTACTAGACCTGTACCTCCCTGACTTTTGCCAGAAGCAAAGGGAAGACCCAGTCCTTGCTAGACAGTATGACAAGGTGGTGAAAATTGATGAGCAGATTGTAGATGCACAGGGGGTGATAGTGTTCCCCCATTTTGAGCTATCAAATGATATCCTATATAGGGTGAATAGGCAAACACAAACAGGGGAGGTCACCAGACAGATATTGGTTCCCAAGGCGTTTGTTAAATCTGTGTTCACTCTAGCCCATGCTGTCCCTTGGGGTGGTCACCTGGGTAGGGATAAAACATTGGACCGTATTTCATCCCGATTTTATTGGCCAGTGATGCATAGTGATATTGCTAAGCTATGTGCGGCATGTCCGGAGTGCCAGCTAACTAGTCCAAAAGGACAAAAACCAGCCCCTTTGGTTCCTCTACCCTTGGTGTCAGTTCCCTTTGAGAGGATTGGGGTAGACTTGGTAGGACCTCTAGAACCTTCTGCGAAAGGACACAGGTTTATCCTTGTAATAGTTGATTATGCAACAAGATATCCTGAGGCGTTCCCCCTGAGAACAGCAACGGCGAAGCAAGTAGCCAACAAGTTGTTGGAGCTGTTCTCACGGGTTGGACTTCCCCAGGTTCTGTTGACAGTCCAAGGTACAAATTTCATGGCTAAACTGAAGCAGGATGTCTTAAAGTTACTAGAGGTCAAGTCTGTTCGGACATCGGTCTACCATCCACAGACAGACGGATTGGTGGAAAGATTTAACCGAACTCTAAAAGGGATGCTGAGGAAATTTGTAGATTCAGAGAAGAGAGCCTGGGATGAACTTCTCCCTTTTCTGCTGTTTGCAGTGCGGGAAGTTCCCCAGGCCTCCACAGGATTCTCTCCATTTGAATTGCTCTATGGCCACCAACCCCGGGGTATCCTAGACCTCCTAAAGGAGTCCTGGGAGGAACAGCGGTCCCCTTCTAAGAATACCCTGCAATATGTACTAGACCTTAGGAAACGCCTAGATGTGATCGGCCATTTTGCCAGGGAGAATCTTAGATCAGCCCAGGACAGTCAGGAGAGACATTACAATCAGAATGCTCGCATGAGAGTGTTTCACCCAGGAGACCAGGTGATGTTATTGTTACCCAGTTGCGAGAGTAAACTCCTGGCCAAATGGCAGGGCCCATTCGAAGTACTCCGCCGTACGGGTGATGTGGATTACGAGATTGCTCAACCAGGGTCCAGGAAGGGTAAACAAATTTACCATGTGAACTTGCTGAAACCCTGGAAGATGCAGCGGTCTCTATTCATCCACCCGGTGGAGGAGGAAACGGACTTGGGTCCTCAGCCTCCACGGGAGAACATCGTGAGTGACGATAAAATCCCAATGGGTAAACAGTTGTCCTCTGAACAAAAAGGGGACTTGTTAGCAATAATTACACAATTCCAGCATGTTTTTTCTGACTTACCAGGACAAATTAACTTAATTTCCCATGTAATCGAGACAACACCTGGGGTAAAAGTACGTTCCCGTCCTTATAGGTTGCCTGAAAGTCGTAGGGCTCTGGTAGAGAAGGAGGTACAAGAAATGTTACACTTAAGAGTGATTGAGGAATCATGCAGTGAGTGGTGTAGTCCACTAGTTATGGTCCCTAAACCCGATGGGAAGGTAAGATTTTGTGTGGACCTCCGAAAGGTCAATGCGGTATCCAAGTTTGACGCATATCCGATGCCAAGGGTGGATGAATTAATTGACGCCCTTGGTAACGCGGAATATATATCCACGCTGGACTTGACAAAAGGATACTGGCAAATACCCTTAGAGGAAAAGTCCAAATGCAAAACAGCCTTTGCCACTCCCATGGGTTTATACCAGTTTGTGACAATGCCATTTGGACTGCATGGAGCCCCAGCCACATTTCAGAGACTCATGGATAAGGTACTGAGGCCCCATAGGAATTATGCCGCAGCCTACTTAGATGACATTGTCATTTATAGTAAACACTGGCGGGCCCATCTAAATAGGCTGAAAGCGGTCCTCAAATCTCTAAGAGAGGCAGGGCTCACAGCCAACCCTAAGAAATGTGCCCTGGATAAGGCGGAAACTAAATACTTAGGGTATGCAGTGGGAGGTGGAAAAGTAAGGCCACTAGCCGACAAGGTAGTTGCCCTGAAAGAAGTTCCGACCCCCCAAACAAAAACGCAGGTACGCTCTCTGCTGGGTTTAGCAGGGTACTACCGGCGGTTCATCCCCAACTATTCGGAAGTGGCAGCCCCTTTAACGGACCTCACAAAAAAGTGTGCCCCTACACAAGTGGTATGGTCAAGGGATTGTCAGAGAGCCTTTGAGAACATAAAAAGGTGTCTATCAGAGGGTCCCATCCTTAGAAGCCCGGACTTCAACAGCCTTTTTATAGTGCAAACAAATGCATCAGAGATAGGGCTAGGGGCAGTATTGTCACAACAGTTTGAGGGAGTTGAACACCCTATCCTTTTCCTGAGTAGGAAATTGTTCCCGAGGGAAAAAAACTACTCAGTGATTGAGAAAGAGTGCCTCGCAGTAAAGTGGGCAATCGAGGCTTTGAGGCATTACCTGGCAGGAGTCCATTTTACTATGGTGACGGATCATGCTTCACTGAAGTGGTTAAATAGTGTGAAGGATTCCAATGCTAGATTGACTAGGTGGTGTATGGCCCTCCAACCCTTCTCATTTGAGATTCAGCACAGGCCGGGAAAAGAGAACGCAAATGCTGACTTCTTTTCTAGATAAGGTGTGGATGGTCGGGCTTCAGCTGTGCGTAGCCCCAGCCACACACTAACAGGGGAGGAATGTGACAGGGTAAATAAAAGCCACCAGCTATATGCCTGGAAAACCTATGTCTAGTTTGCAGTGCAGGTTAACTTCAGCTGGGAACCTCAGGACAATTAGTTGGATCCCAGCTGCCTAATCAAGGTGTGTTAAAACCCCAGGCTGTAGACACATGTGTGCTGGCTGTTGAGGAGAGAGGAGTAAGCTACTGAAGAGATTACTGAAACAAGGTCTGTTATCAAAGTACAGGAATTATGAACTGTCTGTCTCCTGCATAGAAAACGGTAGCTGCCTGATTTTTACACTGTCTGCTAAAGAGAAACTGTTTTGTTTTGTCTGCTGAAGAAAAAGCCAGTTTTCTTTTTGTTTGCTGATGAAAAGCTATTTTTGTTTTTGTGTGCTGTATATCTTTTAAGGCTAAATAAATAAGCCTTGTCAAGAAACCAGCGTGTGTAGTTGCATGTACCTTGCAACAGTCACGTTATTGGAAGATAATGCAACATTATGCTATAATAACGTGACATTAAACCTATGGTAATAATGAGCTGTGGTACGGAAGTGGTTTGATGATCTAATCAGCATTAAGGATACATGTCAACTCAGGGAACATAACATCCGTTCCTGCAGTGCCAGATTTCCCATTAGACCTAAAGCGGCAAAATTTGGGGCGGCAAAAATGTCCGCCACTATTTGCATTTTCCACACTCTTGGGCCTATCGGACCTAATGGGAAGGGCTTACTTACCTGTGTCTGCCGTCCCTGTGCTTCCACCCTGATTCTCCTTCAAAATCAAGTGCCAAATGACGCCACGGACGTCACAAACGTCGTCACTCGGTGTCCCGTTGCCATGGTAAACATGACGTCGCGGCATCATTTGACATCATGACGTCGAGTTAGCTGGTAATGTGACGCCGTGCAACGTCACGTTGGTGACGTCTGCAGCGTCATTTCTTGCAGGCTTCTGAAGGAGAAGCAGGGCGGCAGAAAGGAGGCGGCAGACACAGGCAAGTGCCTCAGGGCGGCGGATTTGGAAATCGGCCGCTGCGTTTTAGGTAACGTCACCTTAGTGTTTAAGCGCTGATTTTATGGGGCATTGTGGATGTACTGTATGCCGACATGTATATGCACGTACAGCCAACCAGACACTACATAACAAAGGGACCCAGGCTGCATAACTAAAATGGCCCATTCTCTTAAACCCTCTTTTTTTTTGCCTTTTTTAAACAGTGAAAGCTCAGGGGTCCTACGTTTTGGAAGACTGTTAGAGAAGACGGGAATAATTTAAAGCAGAAATCCACACTAGTTGACTGATAAAGTCTATTTTGGGTCTATTCAAAGGTGCTGATGAATACACTCCACTTGACTCTATTCTATAGGCAATTGAACAAGCTTATTTTACTTCCACCCTATGAGACTAAAATCCAACATTCAAAGACAGAAATGCAAAAATAAAATAAGAAAGGCAGGGGTGCTGGCCACAGGTGACCCAGGAGAAGCAGGGGTCCGATTGACTTTGGAAGATGGGTGCCGGCATCCTATCCTCCCCACTGACTGAATGGACCCACTGGTCAGGTCATGGGTCTGATCCCACTTAGATTGCAAGCTCTTTTGGGCATTACGCCCTATGTCATCTTTTACCTGCCACACTAATTCCCGTTCTTTGTACTTGTTTATTTTTTTTTACCTTGTATTGTAAATTTTTAAAGCACTGCGGAAACTGTGGGGCAATATAAATACACATATATAATAGTGTAAGGGAATCTAGGGGTTAAACTCCCTTTACAAGGCAGGAGACTTAACTGAGGTGTCGGGTTATGCAGGTGGGATATGGTAAATCCCGATTGGGGGGACTGCTTTTCCTCAGCAAGGGGAGAGATTGTTTTCCTCCCAGCCAGGAAGCACGCTGGCTGCTGGGACCCCACCAAGGACATTGAATATTTCACGCTGGACTCAGCCCTTCTCCTCGGAACCGACGTTCCTGAATTTCTAGAGGGAATGAACAGGAGCCCTGGGATGGACTCCCCAGCACCTAAAAGATAAGAACGCTTTTGGCATATATGACTTTTGTCATTGTTGTGATCTGGAAGTAGAATAGCTACCCAGGTAGATAGTTAGGGATCTGCTTGTGTATTTAGTTTCCCTCACGGGAATAGGGTTTTGATTTAAGATTTGTTTTGCTTAAAGGGGCATTTTGGTTGGTGGTCTAATAAAAACCACTGCAGTTCAAACCTTAAACAACCAGTCTATGCGTCTATCTGACCTCGCCTACAGGCCGCTCCGTCACAAATACATATATAAAACAGAAACAAATATTGTAACTGGAAATCTGACTTTAACGGTGATTGAATCTTTCTAAGGAAACCAATTACAGATGTAGCGAACGCTATTCCACCCGCTGGTGAAATAGTGTGTTAGCCTCGCCGCTTTCTCAGGTGCGGCTTGTTCAGATCTACAGCCGTTTCTCCTGCTGGCGCTTTGTGTATGTTTCGTTACAACGCTCGCGGGAGTCATAACATTGGCTACATCTGTACATTGATGGGGTCAAAATAAACATATCAGACCACCCCTTTAAATTAGCACACACCACCATCATTTCTGCCAAGCCAGTTACTCTGCGTATTGTTCCATATAAATACTCCCCATATCGTTTGGAGGCACACTCAATGCAAAGCACCTTGACATACAGTACCGAGGTTAAAGCAGGGGTGCTCAACTCCAGTCCTCAAGCCCCCCCCCCCCCCCCAAACAGGCCAGGTTTTGAAGATATCCCTGCTTCAGCACAGGTGGTTCAATCAGAGGCTCAGTCGACTCAGCCTCTGATTGAACCACCTGTGCTGAAGCAGGGGCTGATTGTGGCACCTGTGCTGAAGCTGGAATATCCTTAAAACCTGACCTGTTGGGGGGTTGGGGAGGGGGGGGGCTTGAGGACTGGAGCTGAGCACCCCTGGGTTAAGGCATAGATATTCTAAGTGATGCTTTTATAGTCTTTATTGCAAAAAAAATTGTACAAATGATAAATTGCTCTGGTGGAAGGATCTGAAATATCATATTGCTCACTTTGTTAAACTGTTTCTGGCCTTGCCTGCTCGACGGTTGTGTAAACATTAGTAATCTCCACAGATGAAAATACCATTTAGGTCTATTTTGTCACACAGCAAATGCACTCAGCTGCCAAGACTCAAATTCTCCTGGCATCTGGAACAATGTAGATGCGCAGCTGAGTGCCAAAGCTCTGGCTGACCTTTCCAACGATAAACACCAATTAAAGGAAAAACACTCCACTACTAATACCAGGCTTTAGAACGCCAAGCGCTCTACCCTTTCAGCCTCTTCTAGGACAGTCAACTGTGAAAATATGGTAAAAAAGATGTAGCAACCTTCATTGCCCTCATTATTGTGGGATACCAAAGGGTGTCAGCCGTTTGCTGCTATTTGCCGTCGCTGCCACAGCTGATCTGTTATTGGTCTTCAGTAAAATATTTCAGATGCATATTGAAGCATTTCCATCTTCACACATTACCTGCTCTAACAGCTCTACCTCCGCACACTCCCACTTACTGCTTCACCAACACCCTCACACATTACCTGCTCTCACAGCTCTACATCCGCACAATCCCACTTACTGCTTCCCCAACGCCAACTCCCTCACACATTACCTTCTCTCACAGCTCTATCTCCGCACACTCCCACTTACTGCTTCCCCAACACCAACTCCCTCACACATTACCTGCTCTCACAGCTCTATCACCGCACACTCCCACTTACTTCTTCCTGAACGCCAACTCCTTTCACACATTACCTGCTCTCGCAGCTCAACCTCCGCACACTCCCACTTACTGCTTCCCCAACACCAACTTCCGGCACCATGCGCAGGACCTCAGAAGTCGAACGAAAATTCTATAATCAGCTGTCTGGTTCCCTTCTAATACCTGGCCTGAACTCTCTGCTGCACAGGTGGGCCCCCTCCTTTGTCAACAGTAAGGTCACTGGTACAACCCTTCCCAATGCCATACAGAGTCCCCCACACAGTCAGTCACCCAACCAGTCAGTCACCCACCCATGTCACCAACCCACCCAGTCAGTCACCCACCCAGTCAGTCACCCACATACCCACCCACATACACACAATGACCTACCCACACCCACACCGTCACCCACCCACAGCGAGTCACCCAATCACACACAGTCACCCACCCAGACTGAGTCACCCACCTACACCCACACAGTCACCCACCAAGACTGAGTCACCCACCTACACCCACACACAGTCACCCACCTACACCCACACAGTCACCCACCCACACACTGGGAGTCACCCACCCACAGACATACACAGTCACCCACACAAGGAATTCGCAGTTAGTATAAATATAAAAGTGCAAATAGCTAAAACAGGGGGGGGTGCCAAGCACGCACGGTCTAAGTGAAATTTCTTTGCGTTTTGTCACTGAAATTGTGATTTTGATTTTTAATTAAAAACATCACAAATACAATTTCTGTGACAAAACAGTGACAAAAGACAAAGAAGTTTCACTTAAAATGCGCGTGCTTGGCACACAAACACTTTTTTTATGTGCAGGTTGCCCGTTGACTGCCATAGTGGCAACCCATGCCCATAGTATATGATGTGCCACTGTGCTAATCAATTGATTAATTGGTTTCAATTTTATTGAAATCGAATGTCTTTTTTATTTGCAGCTTGCACAGGGACTGCCACAGAGGCAACCCATGCCCATAGGCCATAGGTGTGGCACTGTGCCAAATCAATGGGTAGAGGAGGTGGGGGTATTTGCCCCAGGGAGGGTGGTCAGGCTTCCCGAGTGGGTAGCGGGAGGGGTGTTAACACCTTAATTACCATAGTGGTTCATAACCGCTACGGTGATTAAGGGGTTAGTGGCCAGTAGTTAGTTTTTTTATTTTATTGTTGGTGCTCACTGAAGAAGAGGAAAACGAGGAAGATGAGGAGAGCTTTCATCCTGGCAGGAGCAAGTAGAACTTTAATTCACTATATGCTGGCTGGTTAATGTTTTGTTTATGTTTTAGTTTTTAATGGGCAAATTAGCTATTTTCCAGATATGAATAATAGGGATTTTGCCCATTACTGTATGTGTTGGGGGGGGGAGGGGGGAAGGGGAGGAGGGATTCAATGTATTGTATTGATATGCTTATTTGGGGTAGAGGAGGTGGGTGAAGGGGGTAGTTGCCCAGGGTTGGGTGGTTAGTGGGAGGGGTTAACCCTTTCATTACCATAGCGGTTACTACCGTTAAAGTAATTAAGGGGTTAACCCCTCCCACAACCTTCCCGGTCAGCCTAACCACCCACCCTGGGGAAACTACACCCTTCACTCACCACCTCTACCCCCAATAAACCAGGTAGTCTGGCTTAACCCCTTCATTGCCTTAGCGGTTAGCCGCTAAGGTAATTAAGCTGCTTTTAATTTTAATATAGTATTGTAGCAGGGGGTCTCCACAGCTGAATCGCATTGATTTCAGATCCGGGGATCCCCTGCTTCCCGAGTTACAGGCCCCATTATGGGGTGCCGGTATCCGGTTGCTTTGGTTAAATCACCCGATCACGTGGGCTGTGACGTGGAAGAATTTAAACATGGCCGCTGGGATACCGGCGCCCCATAACGAGATCTGTAACTCGGGAAGCAGGGGGTCCCTGGTTCTGAAATCAATGCAGTTCAGCTCCGGAGACCCCCTGCTACAATAATATGTTATTAAAATAAAATAAAAGCCCCACGATCGCCTGTTAGAGGCGTGCAGGTAGAGTGATAGACTGAATCAATCTCTTACTGCGCGTCTATTACAGACAGGCGAAGCCCGGTAGGATTCAAACAGCGTTAGTCCCATTAAAACAGAGGGACCCTCACTGTGTTAATCCTATGGGCCATTAGTTTGGCCACTGGAATCTCGCGGCGCTGGAGTGGATGCCGTGCAGAACTTGCAAGGCGGTTCAACACCGGCAGTTGCACCTGTATATCTGTACTGTACTTGGTGAAGTACCTTGTGTTTTTAATTCAGAAATCAAGGGGGATATGTATAAAGTGCCTGAAACTGGAGTAAAATGCCTCGTTTCACTCTGAGTGACGCTGCGTCTGTATGTCAGTGCTTTGATCCACTTATTTCCTACACATTGCCTAACTTGCGCAATGAATCTTTTATTATTATTATTATTATTATTATTATAATGAGATGTTTCAAACGTTGCACCTATAACTGGTGCAATTCTCCTTTCTATTTACAGATAAATCCACCTTCTTTGGGTGGCAGAATCTTCTATTTCTGACAGATCAGAACCAAATGTATGAAGCCAGATGAACATGCATCACACATGGATCACTGATGCAATGGCTCGTTTTTGCACTGCCGCACAGCTGTGATAAGGAGCCTGAACTATCGCGTACTGCTCTATACGTATAATACTGCCGCAAAGCTGTTATACGGAGCCTGAACTATCACGTACTGCTCAATACGTATAATACTGCCGCACAGCTGTGATACGGAGCCCGAACTATCGCATACTGCTCTATACGTCGGTACTAGGAAAGGCTTTGGTGTAGGAGATTTAGCACAGTGAATGCGAAGACTTCAGGAAACCGGAACTTCAGCACAGGAATGGCCTCTAGAATCAGGGTATACTGCAGACAGACCACTAGAACAATGAAGCTAGAGTGCTGGGGATCCAGCGCTTCAGCACAGGAAGGCCTGAGACAGGCCAAGCAGAGATGCTTGTGACAAGCACAGGTTAGAGGAATGAATTCCTCAAGGGATACAAGAATTATGCTCGGCCCTTTCCTGGTGAAAGGGCAGAGCCCAAATAGCACGGAAAGCCAATAGGGGTAGAGCTGTACAGAAAGCAGCATCAAGCAGACTGCAGTGGAAGTCCAGACGGTGCCCGCCTCCATGTTCTGGTGTGAAGGTGGATGGACGGTACCTGCCTCCACGTACTGGTGTGAAGGTGGACGGACAGTATCCGCCTCTGCGTCCCGGTGAAGGTGGACAGACAGTACCCGCCTGTGTCTCGGTGTGAAAATGGACGGACGTTACCCGCCTCTGTGTCCCAGTGAAGGTGGACGGACGGTATCCGACTCCGCGTCCCGTGTGAAGGTGGACAGACGGTACCCACCTCCGTGTCCCGGTGTGAAGGTGGACAGACGTCACCCGCTCGTGTCTCGGTGTGAAGGTGGACAAACAGTACCCACCTCTGTGTCCCGGTGTAAAGGTGGACAGACGGGACCCACTTCCGTGTCCAGGTGTGAAGGTGGACGGACCGCTGGTGGGGTGTAGGGACTCAATGAGAGTGTGTGGGGGAAAGAGGAGGAGATGGGGGTGGATACAAAAACTGCAAAGAAAAAAATAGTTTTACTTGGTATCCCCCCACCTTTCTCCCTCTCCCCCCCTCTCTCTCCTCCCCCCTTCTCTCTCCTCCCCCTTCTCTCTTGTTCCTCTCTTCTTCCTCCCTTCTCTCTCTCCCTCGCCCCCTTTCCCCTCTCTCTCCTTTCCCCCATCTCCTCTCCCCCACTCACCCCTCATTAGCTGTGAGATGTACTGGTTTTATATTGCATTCAAAGGCAAGAGGGGGAGGGGATCAAAATCCCAAAATAATCCCTTTAATAAAGATGCAAATCAATCTTAGTGTCGACCTCTTTCAGGTGGCAGTGCAGCTCTGAGTGCTGCTATTAATCATACGCTCCGTGGGGGGCGAACAGAAGGGTCTGTGCGAGAATCCTGAGTAATGGAGTCTCCCCTCCCCCCTACATATTTAAAGGGTTAAATAGGGATGGGCATTTATTTTAGCTGGGGGGCCACTATATGAGCTTTGGTAAGCATCAGGGACCACACACTTAATGCAGATCCTCACCCGCTTCTCCCCCACATGCCCCCTCCTCACCAGCTTCTCCCCCATATGCCCCCTCCTCACCAGCTTCTCCCCACATGCCCCCTCCTTACCCACTTCTCCCCCACATACGCCTCTCCAGCTTCTCCCCCACATAATCCCTCTCTCACCCGCTTCTCCCCCACATGCCTCTTCCTCCCGCTTCTCCCCCACATACTCCTCTCAGCTCCAGCTTCTCCCCCACATGCTCCCCTCACCAGCTTCTCCGCCACATGTTCCCCTTCTTCACCCGCTTCTCTCCCACATGCTCCCCTCACCGCTTCTCCCACACATTCCCCCCTCCTCACCAGCTTCTCCCTCACACTCTCCCGTTCTCACCCGCTTCTCCCCCACATACTCCTTTCTGCTCCAGCTTCTTCCCCACATGCTCCCCTCCTCACCCGCTACTCCCCCACATACTCCTCTACGCTCCAGCTTCTCCCCCACATGCCCCCTTCCTCATCCGCTTCTCCCCCACATGCTCACCTCCTCACAAGCTTCTCCCCACATGCTCCCCCTCCTCAAAAGCTTCTCCCCTACATGCTCCCATCCTCACCCGCTCCTCCCCCACATATTTCCCACCTCACCAGCTTCTCCCCCACATGCCCCCTCCTCACCAGCTTCTCCTACACATGACCCACTCCTCAAAAGCTTCTCCCCCACATGCTCCCCTCCTCACCAGCTTCTCCCCCACATATTTCCCACCTCACCAGCTTCTCCCCCACATTCTCCCCTCTTCACCAGCTTCTCCTACACATGACCCACTCCTCACCAGCTTCTCCCCCACATGCTCCCCACATGTTCCCTCCTCACCTGCTTCTCCCCCACAGGCTCCCCTCCTAACCCGCTTCTCCCCCACATGCCCCTTCTCACCAGCTTCTCCACCAGATGTTCACCTCCTCACCCGCTTCTCCCCCACATGCTCCCCTCCTCACCAGCTTCTTCCCCACATGCTCCCCTCCTCACCAGCTTCTCCGCCACATGCTCCTCTCCCCACCAGCTTCTTCCCACATGCTCCCCTCACCAGCTTCTCCCCCACATGCTCCCCTCCTCACCCGCTTCTCCCCTACACGCTCCTCTCCACACCATCTTCTCCCCCACATGCTCTCCTCCTAACCCACTTCTCCACCAAATGCTCCCCTCCTCACCAGCTTCTCCCCCAAATGCTCCCCCTCCCTCACCCGCTTTCTCCCCACAACACAGTGCTCTCCTCCGTAACCCACTTCTCCCCCAAAGCTCCCCTCCTCACCCGCTTCCTCCCCAAATGCTCCCCTCCTCACCATCTTCTCACACCATTCTCCCCTCACTCACCATATTCTTCTCCCCCCACATTCTCCCTTCCCTCACCAGCTTCTTTCCCCCCAGCTCCCCTCCTCACCAGCTTAACTTCCCCAAATCTCCCCTCCTCGCCATATTCTCCCCCACATGCTCCTCTCCTCACCAGCTTCTTCCCCACATGCTCCCTTCCTCACCAGCTTCTTCCCCACATGCTCCATTCCTCACCATATTCTCCCCCACATGCTCCTCTCCTCACCAGCTTCTTCCCCACATGCTCCCTTCCTCAACAGCTTCTCCCCCACATGCTCCCCCCTCCTCACCGAGCTTCTTCCCCACATGCTCACTTCCTCAACCAATTCTCCCCCACAATGCTCCTCTCGCTCAACCAGCTTCTTCCTCTTACCCCCCATGCTCCCTTCCTCACCAGCTCTTCTTTCTTCCCCACATGCTGCCATTCCTCACCAATCTCCCCCCCCATGCTCCTCTCAGACCTCCACCAGCTTCTTCCCCTTCCCACATATGCTCCCTTCCTCAACAGCTTCTCCCCCACATCTCCCCTCCTCAACAGCTATCTTCCCCCCCACAGGTCCCCCATTCCATCCTTCCCCGATCTCTTTCCCCCCCTGACTCAGGACTAGATTCTCCCTTCCTCACCAGCTTTTTCATCTCTTCCCCACAGCCCCCTCCCACCAGCTTCTCCCGCCACATGCTCCCCTCCTCACCCACTTCTCTCAATCTCAGGGCAGTGTGGCAGTGCGTAGTATCTCAAGGGTGTGTGACGGGGGGTGCAGTGAACCTCTTGGGAGTGTGCATGCAGTAACCTGTGGAGTGTGGCAGTGCAGGAACCTGTGGGAGTGTGGCAGTGCAGGAACCTGTGGGAGTGTGGCAGTGCAGGAACTTCAGGGAGTGTGGCATTGCAGGAACCTGTGGGAGTGTGGCAGTGCAGGAACCTGTGGGAGTGTGGCAGTGCAGGAAGTTTGGGGAGTGTGGCAGTGCAGGAACCTGTGGGAGTGTGGCAGTGCAGGAACCTGTGGGAGTGTGGCAGTGCAGGAACCTGTGGGAGTGTGGCAGTGCAGGAACCTGTGGGAGTGTGGCAGTGCAGGAAGTTCGGGGAGTGTGGCAGTGCAGGAACCTGTGGGAGTGTGGCAGTGCAGGAAGCTCGGGCAGTGTGGCAGTGCAGGAACCTCGAGGACTGCGTGAGGGAAGGAACCTCAGGGAGTGCGGGAGGACAGGAACCTCGGGGAGTGCGGGAGGACAGGAACCTCGGGGAGTGCGGGAGGACAGGAACCTCGGGGAGTTGCGGAGGACAGAACCTCGGGAGTGCGGGAGGACAGGAACCTCGGGGAGTGCGTGAGGACAGGAACCTCGGGGAGTGCGGGAGGACAGGAACCTCGGGGAGTGCGGGAGGCCAGGACCCTCGGGAGTGGCGGGGACAGAACCCTCGGGAGTGCGGGAGGACAGGAACCTCGGGAGTGCGGGAGGACATGAACCTCGTGAGGTGCGGGACGCAACAGAACTCGGGGAGTGCGGGAGGACAGGAACGCTCGGGGAGTGGCGGGAGGTACAGGAACCTCGGGGAGTGCGGAGGACAGACCTCGTATGCGGAGACAGGAACCTCGGGAGTGCGGGGACAGAACCTCGGGGAGTGCGGGAGGACGGAACCTCGGGGAGTGCGGGAGGACAGGGAACCGCTCGGGATTGGGGAAGGCAGGAACCTCGGGTTGTGAAAGCTCTGTTGAGGTCGGTAGGACAGAATCTCATGGAGTGCGTGGGGGCAGGAACCTCAGGGAGTGCGTGGGGGCAGGAACCTCAGGGAGTGCGTGGGGGCAGGAACCTCAGGGAGTGCGTGGGGGCAGGAACCTCGGGGAGTGCGTGGGGGCAGGAACCTCAGGGAGTGCGTGGGGGCAGGAACCTCAGGGAGTGTGGGAGGACCAGGTTTCCCTCCACCTCATAGTTAACAAACTCTAATCTTTCAAACATCCAATCGCTGATGTATCTTGTTAATGCCATTAGATTGAAGGCCCCACATCTGGAAGGCTCAGACCTCCCTGTTCTCTATCCGTTTGTAATCTTTACAGACTTATCGTGTGTTTCTTGTTATTCCAAATACAATGGGTAAAGTTCCTATGCATCTTTATGATATCTTTTTTCCTAATAAGCAGGGGAAGTGTCAGGATCGGATACAAGAGATTTGGGTGAGCGACCATTTTGATTAAGACAATTCTGCCAGACATATTCAGTGGCAGGTTCATCCATCCTGTCAACTCCTTTGCAATATTATTCATGATGGGGTTATAATTCATCTCGTATAACTTCTGTAGCTTCAGGGGAAATTGGATGCCCAGGTATTTAATAGTCTCTGGCAACTTTAAACGGCATTGACAGGCCAGTTGAGTCTATCTCTTCTTTCCTTAGCCAGAGAATCTGACTTTGACTTTGTCAAATGTATTTTATAGTAGGAGAAAGTTTGAAAGTTATCAATAATGTGTATTATTAGCGGTATCTGCTCAAAACAGAAGCAAGTCGTCATCTATAAAGCCACTGATCACCTGTTTCCCAATTTGAAGACCTTCAATTGAGTCTCTCAAGGCAATAGTCAGAGGTTCAATGGCTGGGACGAAAATAAGAGGCGAGAGGGGACAACCCTGCCTAGCCTCTCTTTATAACACAAAGGCTCTGAGGCTTTACCGGTCAATGAAATAGAGGCGATTGAGTGTAGATGTAACTTTTCCCCCAGCCCCGAACTTCTCTAGAGTCTGGAATAAGTGAGGCCAGGTTATAATGTCAAAAGCCTGTTCTGCATTCAAACTAAGGGCGCAGGCCGGCCTGTGATCGTCCGGGCCATCGGATATCCATTAGATTCCTCATAGTACTGAATAGCAGTCAGGAGTTTATGTATATTGGTGACCGAATGCTGACCTTTAACGAAACCGGTCTGATTAGGGTGTATCACCTCGGGCAGAAAATGTTTGAATATCGGCAAGAATTTTTGTGACTATATTGTCATCTAAATTGAGAAGGGAGGTCGATTAATAAGACGCAGTGTCTTCTGGATCTTTATCTTTTTGGATGGGTAAGTTTGATTACTGCTGATCCAAAATCGAAGGTGTTCCTCCTTATTTAGTGACGTCGGGAATTTCTTATATTTAGAATAAGCTTCAGTTAATTTTTTATTATATTGTAGGTATTTTCCGTTGTGTTATGAGGGGTGATTTCCTATGAGAGAGAGTTCCTGTGGTATATGGGGGGTGGTTTTCCTGTGAGAGAGAGTTCCTGTGGTATATAATAATATCATGTTCTTGTATAGCGCTGCTAGTTTTTACGCAGCGCTTTACAGAGACATTTTGCAGGCACAGGTTCCTGCCCCATGGAGCTTACAATCTATTTGTTGGTGCCTGAGGCACAGGGAGATAAAGTGACTTGCCCAAGGTCACAAGGAGCCGACACCAGGAATTGAGCCAGGCTCCCCTGCTTCAAACTCTCAGTGCCAGTCAGTGTCTTTACTCACTGAGCCACTCCAACTCCCACTATATGAGGGGTGGTTTCCAATGAGAGAGAGTTCCTGTGGTATATGAGGGGTGGTTTTTGTGTGAGAGAGAGTTCCTGTGGTATATGAGGGGTGGTTTCCTATGAGAGTTGTGGTATATGAGGGGTGGTTTTCCTGTGAGTGAGAGTTCCTGTGGTATATGGGGGGTGGTTTTCCTGTGAGAGAGAGAGTTCCTGTGGTATATGAGGGGTGGTTTTTCTGTTAGAGAGAGTTCCTATTGTATATGAGGGATGTTTTTCCTGTGAGAGAGAGTTCCTGAGGTATATGAGGGGTGGTTTTTCTGTGAGAGAGAGTTCCTGTAGTATATGAGGGATGGTTTTTCTGTGAGAGAGAGTTCCTATTGTATATGAGGGATGGTTTTTCCTGTGAGTCCTGTGAGAGAGAGTTCCTATTGTATATGAGGGATGGTTTTTCCTGTGAGTCCTGTGAGAGAGAGTTCCTATTGTATATGAGGGATGTTTTTTCCTGTGAGAGAGAGTTCCTGAGGTATATGAGGAGTGGTTTTTGTGAGAGAGAGTTCCTGTGGTATATGAGGGGTGGTTTTTCTGTGAGAGAGAGTTCCTGTAGTATATGAGGGATGGTTTTTCTGTGAGAGAGAGTTCCTATTGTATATGAGGGATGGTTTAGGGTTTGTCCGGTGAGCTCAGCTGGGAGAGAGAGTTCCTGTGGAATATGAGGGGTGGTGCAGCCTTTTGTGGAGAGTCTGTCTGGTCCGTAGGGGCTTGACCTACTTTTGGGAAGGGGTACCTTGTTATCCTGGTCTTGGGGCCTCGCAGCTCAGACCCCTATTCCTCTGTCTACGTTCTGAGGGAGCTATACGTTCTCCTCTCTCCCCCACGGCATTGTCCACCTTCCGGCTCCTCCATGTGACCCAGCGTGGCCTCGGACTACACCTCCTCTGGCATGGGAATCGCTCCCTCCACTCCTGGCACACCTCCGGACCCCACCACCGGGCCGGTGCAATTATGGGTCACCTTTCAAGCCTGCTCAGGCTAGCAGCTGCTGTATCTCCACCCCCTAATATGGGCCGCTGGCGTGTGATTCTGTCTCGGAGGGATCGCCGGCCGTACTGGCCCAATGACAGGAGCGAGGGGGGGAGGGGTCGCGCTGACACCTGCTTACTCCAGAGGATGTGCCAGCTAAAAGGCGCGCACCCCGCTCACCTTCCGGCTCCAGCAGGTGGTTCTCAGTCCAAGAGGATCCACTGACCCCATCTTTTGTCTAACTGATGCTGTGCAGCCTCCTCAGGGAGAGGGGAGCTTCCCCCAGCTCAGAGGATCAGTCTTCTCCGTCGGAACGGCTCGGCTCAGCAGGCATGGGACCGCCAATCAGCCTACTCTCAACCACCCCAGCACACAGGACTCACCTGCGGTGTTACGGGTGATGTCTGCCTGGGTTATAACTGCTGAGACACACCTTGGCTCATCACGCGGTGCTCCTCACCGTCCGGCCGTCCACGTGCGTGTTTGCCGAGGAAGATTTGTTATTCCCGATAGTCAGGTAGGGTGTGATAATGAGGCAGATTATTATTTGGTGTTATTATTACATTGCGTTCAGTTCAGATTCAGCTACGCGCTATATGAGACTGGTTCTCCCTGATTACCACGTGCTACTGTGCTGCCTAAGGCCTTGCCCCCGCTGCCTGCTACAGCGTCCGCTGTGGCGGGCGCTGCGCTCACGAGAGCCCTCCCCGCAATGGCGCCGGGCCCGCTGCGAGGGGGGCCGCAGCGCTCGCGTGAGAGCTACTCCTGCTCTCAATAGAATTGAGAGCAGGAACTCGCGTCGAGCGGCTAGGCACGCCCCCGGCGGTTCAGCCAATGAGGGCGAACCTGCCGGGTGACGTCATGGCCGCGCCCCCGTCACTCCTCCGCCACGCCCCCCCCGGTCTCTGCTCCTGCAGTGAGCTGCAGACCGGGGAATCGCCGGAACGCGCAGCCAAAAGCGCGGGCGCGCATTACAGCGCCGTGACCGGGGCCTTAGCCTAAGTCTTAACATAAGCCTTGGCTTCCCTGGAATTGGGCAAGAAAGACAATATACCGTACACCTCAAAGGGAAGCTCCCCCACTGATCTTCCACCTCCTGTATTCGGGGGGCTTCCGTCGTGCAACCTGAACAGGATTGCTGTGGATGAAGCAGGACTAGACAGGGAGCTCACACACTATGCAGCCATTTTGTAGGCAGCTCACCCGGAAGTCCACCTAGTGACGTGTTTAATGGGTTAAAGGGGCAGTCCCACCTAGTAGCAAAGTGACCTAATGACAGGGACGTGTTTAATGGCTTAAAGGGGCAGTTCCACGTAGGGGAAAAGTGACCTAATGACAGCGACGTGTTTAATGGGTTAACATAAGGTGTGTTTTTCTACAGAGCATTTTAAATGTGATCTTGGAGACCCAGTGCTTGAGAGCGCTCACCCACAGAACGCCCTCTTGTAACATCTGTCTGATCAATTGTGATATATTTAATGTGCTCGCACTGACTGCCCGTCCCTTCATTTTGTGTTATTCTGTTTATCTAATTAGATGTTCCCCGTGAATCCTCCTCCTGCTGACCCTGGCAGTGCGGGGACGGACCTCTAATCGGGTCTCTCCATATTCTTTTCTGCGGCGACGGCAGAATCTCGCCGTTTTCATAATGAAGGTTGACGAGAATTTTTTGCCAAACACCAGGAAAATTGAAACAAAAAAATAAAATAAAACATTGGAGGACTCGTAACCCTTTCATTTCCGGAGGCGTCCACCGGCGTGATGTTTCGTAAGGACTTGCAGGCAATTCCGCCACCAAAAAGTGTAAAGAGAAATAACACATGAATATCAGTGGGATTCCTGACGCAAACACTTACAAAGCTCCTTTACACTCCTGAGAGGTAAAAATACACGGAGGGGTTGTAATTATGGAGTGTGAAGAGGGTCCCTGCCTGTAACACCCCCCGAGCGCGCCTCCTCCTCCTCCTCCCAGCGGGCCGGAGGGGGAATGGATTCCCCCGAATGTGCAGGTTACAGGAGTCTCTCTCTCTGCCGTTACATTGTATCTACCGCTGGTCTGTGCTTTATATTTCTATTCCGGCCAAAAATAGGATTGTAATTAGGACCCATTTAGCCAGGAGGACCCCGTGTGAGCTAATTAGCAATCCCCCGCGTCTGCCATAAAACTCACACCTCAGCTGACAAGAAAAACAATTCTCTCATTAAGACAAGCCAGGGCGGCGAAGGCGAAAGGTTCTGTAACATGCAGAGTGTCAGCACGGAGAGAGAGCAAGAATAGGGTGACCAGTATAGGGAGGGGGTATATGGGGTAATAGGAGGAGTTATTGGGAGGGGTTATATAGGGTAATAGGAGGAGTTATAGGGAGGAGGTATATGGGGTAATAGGAGGGGTTATATAGAGTAATAGGAGGAGTTATAGGGAGCGGTTATATGGGGTAATAGGAGGCATTATAGGGAGGGGTTATATGGGGTAATAGGAGGAGTTATAGGGAGCGGTTATATGGGGTAATTGGAGGAGTTATAGGGAGGGGTTATATGGGGTAATATGAGGAGGTATATGGGGGAGGATATATGGGGTAATAGGAGGAGTTATAGGGAGCGGTTATATGGGGTAACAGGAGGAGTTATAGGGAGCGGTTATATGGGGTAATTGGAGGAGTTATAGGGAGTGGTATATGGGGTAATAGGAGGAGTTATATTTATTTTTATATTGTATTATTGCTTATGTTATAGTTCTTTTTTAGTCTTGTTTTCATAATGATGCTTTATGATTTCCGTGTTGTCTATGTTTTAATCAGGTCGTCGTTCCTCGGGCGCGGTTCTCTGGGGTCCTCGGCGTGTTTCTCTGGGGTACTCGGCCGTCTTCTCGGGGCGCGTTTCTCTGATGGGCTCCTCGTTAGCTTTCGGCTGGGTTCTCTGGGTGTCCTCGGCGGCGTTCTCGGGCGCGGTTCTCTGTGGTCCTCGGCGGCAGTGGTATCGTCGGGCGGTTCTCTGGTTGTCCTGGCGGCGTTACTCGGGACGTTGTTCTCTTGGTCCTCCGTCTTTCTCTCTTTCTTTGTTTCTCTGGGTTCCTCTCTTCTTTTTCTTTCTTTGTTCTCATTTTGGTTCTCTTCTTCGTGTTCTCGGCTTGGTTTCTATTGTTTCGCTCTGCGTCTTTCTCTTTGTCATTTGTCTCACCTTTTTTCTCTGGCCTTCTTTCTCTTGCTTTTATTCTCGTGTTTCCTAGGAGAGTTTAGGAGAGTTTAATATGGAGAGTAACTGAGGTAAACAGCCGCAGGGGACGAGAATTAGTACCCCCTTCTCCTTCCCCCCCTTTTCTCCCCCCCCACTTCTCCTGTCTCCCTCTATTCCTCCCCCCTCCTAGAGTTGCCACGGGTGGTTCTCCAGAAAAATGGATCGATGGTGAAAGGTGCGTCAGGTCACTATGTGAGAGAAGGTTAATACCGGGCAACATACATGCCCGTTATTACAGGTATCCCTATCATTTTTACTGGAAGAGTTCCAAATACAGGACAAGCTACATCAACTACCGGACACTCACAACCCTACCCCCCGTCCAAACACCCCGCCTCCCATGACCCCGGACCGTCCTGTTAGCCATATAAGCCTCTCCATATGACCCTATTACCCCATATAACCTTTCCTATAACTCCTCCCTCCCTTCTTCCTTCCTCCTCTTCCACCCTTCCTCCCCCCACCATTCCTACCCACCCTCGCTCCTTCCGCCCCCATCCATCCCCCTCTCTTCCCCCCCTCCCTTACTCTCTTCTCTCTGTCCCCCCTCTCTTAACCCCCCATTCCGCCCCTGCTCTCATCCTCCCTCTCTTCCGCCCTCGCTTCTCTCTTTCCCGCCTCTTCTCCCACCCCCCCTCTTACCCCCCCTTTCCCCCAAATCCTCACATCCCTTCTCTCTTTTTCCTCTCCCCACCCCCCTTCCCTCCCCCCACTCTCTCCCCTCCCTCTCTCCCATCCCCACGCGCCCTCCCTCCCCCCTCTCTGTTGAAGCGTGTGATCCCAGCATGTCTGTGACTTTTATAGACTGTGGCACAAGGCAGTTCATTAGAGAATGGGGAGCAGATGGGTGAGGCTTCGCTTAGAAAGATTAATCATTCTCACCGACCTGAAATAGAAGCAGGTTTTGTAGTAAACACAATCTCTCCCTCTCCTCCTCGTGAAACCAATCCCACCCTGTCACATCCACTCTCTCTGATCCACCACAAGACGCTTCGCACAATTAACAAGGACACTTTCGCTGGGAGCTGCGCCTGTCACCCAAACCCAGTGACCGGTCTCAGGACGAGGAGCCGGGCGTACGTCCCAGAGAGATTCAGCACCGCATTCACCCAAAGAAAAACTCCATCTAGTCACAATATATATAAAAAGTACAGTTTCCCAAACCTCACAGGTCTCTTCTTCACATGTACAGAGCTTCCCAAACCTCACAGGTCTCTTCTTCACATGTACAGAGCTTTCCTAACCTCACATCTTCAGAAATATTTTTTTTTTTTTTTGTAAGAAGCTTGTTAATCAAAAATGTAACGTGACATCATTATTCACATTAGTTTTACAGTCTCAGTGACAGAAACAGAATTAGATGTGTAGCCATGGCTGTTCTGGCTATTCTCCTGCCCCTGTCCTGGTAGCAGCAGGCTGTGGCAGGATATCATCTTGGGGTTTCCCCACCCTCAGGCAGCCTCCCTGAGTGACAAGGGTGGAGGTTGGAACTTGCAGCCAATCCGGGTGCAGAGCTTGTGCCTTCCCCCTTGGTGCTACGGGGATGGTCAGCGCCTAGGCGCTGACCCGCGCTCACGCTTGGCAGTAAGCCCCTGCAGCCGCAATGAGCGGCTTTAGCAGGGGCTCGCGCACGCGACCGCAGGCGTGCGTAAGCGTAGCCGGCAAATTTTTTTTAGTTTAAGCACTCACGGGAGCACAGGGCCGGTCACGTGAGCGGTTCACCCAATGAGGGCGAACCAGCTCCATGACGTCACTGGCCCGCCCCCCCCGACAAGCCCCCGGATGGCGCGTGAACTAAGGCCAGGGAAAGCCCCCGCTTTCCCTCAGCCTCAGCGCGCCTCCGCACGGCTGAAGTCTCTATGGACTCAGCCTAAGTCTCTCCCTCTTGGGATTGTGATGTGCCCTCAGCCCCTAACGGGCTGAAGAGAAACATCAGGCCTCAACCCCGATAGCTGGCCTAGGTACATCCAGAAGCTCGGGGCCTGAGAGACCACATGTATTCACTGTATGCAGCTCTGCAGTGGCTACAATAAAGAAGGCCTTGTTTTATATAGCCCTGCCTAAGTCTACAGTCTACTGGGTAGGGGTATTCTTGATGAGCTCCACTGAGGGGACTGTCTCCTGCCACGCTAAGGCTAAGACATCCCAAAAGCCTGTCCTGTTTCCCTATACCAACGCAGACCCGCAGCATCTCCTGGAACCTAACATGTACTAAACGCTTCTATTTTCTTTCTTTAATCACCTTCTTCTATCTTCATCTGTCACAATTTCTTGATCTTCTTTATCTTTTATCTTCATCTGTCAATCCAAAAAGCCCCATGGTAGATCCCAACCGATGTAGTCTCGTCGTCTTCTTGGGCTCAAATGAGCCGTCACGGCCTTAAATAGGGCTTGTGACGTCACATTTAACCTCAAAATGGTTAACAGCCACCTGATTGGCTTGATGGAAATCAAATGTTTGCGATTGTTGTTCGTTTTTACTTAATGTTGTATTATGTTAGCTAATGCGTTTAATGGTTATTTCAGATATTGTTTGAATTTATTTCTTTGTAGTTTAATGTTTCAATTAATTCATTAATGTTGTATTAATTAATTGGTTTGATTGGTTAATGTGACTATTAATTTTGAGTTGGTTTAGTAATTAATTGGTTTGATTGGTTACTGTTTAAAATAATTCCGAGTTGTTTTAGGAATTAATTGTTTGGATTGGTTAATGGTTTAATTAATTCATTGTTGATGTTGTTATTGCTTGTATTCATTGGATTAGCTGGCTACTGTTTTTATTTAGTGAAGTATGTTTTTTTGGAGTTATGTTTTATTATTGTGTTTCTGGTGCATTAATGTATTGTAATTACTGTGCCCATTGAGTGCTATAGAGGCTTATCATGCCCATATTATTATTATGTGTATGATGTACCACTATACTACTCAATGGGTACAGGGGGGTATAGTCAGTCCGGGGTGGGTGCTTAGGCCTCTCGGGTTTGTATCGGGGCAGGATGGGTTAAACCCTTAATACTATAGCGGTTATTAACCGCTAAGGTGATTAGGGGTTGGGGCCATTAGAATGTCTTTAGTGATATATGCTTTCTGGCAACGGAGGAGAGAGGGACATGCGTGGTGTGGGTAAGTAGAACTGTATATATTTACTTTATTGAGCTGCTAATGTTTTGTTATTAATAATGGCAAAAATGTATTATCCATATCTGGATAATAGTTAGTTGTTGCCCATTACTGTGTGTGTTTGGGCGGAGGGGGGCGTGTATGATGTGTATTAAATATTTTTTTATATATATTTCTTTCATAGTGTATTGTGCAGGGGGTCTCCGGAGCTGAACCGCATTGGTTTTATGTCCGGGGACCCCCTGCTTCCCAAGATACAGGCCCCATTATGGAGGCCGGTATCCCTCTTGCATTGAAATGTCCCGCGTCACGTGACCGGGACATTTCAATCATGGAGATACCGGCACCCCATAAAGGTGAATGTATCACGGGAAGCAGGGAGTCCCCTGACCTGACAACCAACGCGGTTCAGCTCCGGAGACCCCCTGCTCATCTACACTATGAAAGAAATGTATATTAAAAAACATAATTTGTGGGCGACATTTTTGCTGTGAGAGACAGCTCTCTCGAAGCCACTCTCTGCAGCAAAAATGTATCGCCGGGTTAGGCCTTTTCAGAGGCTCTATGCTATCGCTGGCAGCAAATCGCTTGTTTTGGGAATTTTGCTGTGAACGGTAATGAAGGCTTGCTGAATACCGTGATAGCAACGCCCAAAAAAACGGCGATTTAAATGCCCTGGCGATAATTTTTATCAAACTTTACTGCATGAGGCACTATGAGTGTAGGGAGAGCCATTTTTACTCTGCTGTCCACTGAACATATGGTGTAGCCATTTGCTCTCCTCCCTGTTGTCTCAGTTAGTCCTGCGCAGGTTCTGAGTGTGTAGGGTGAAACGTTGTCTTGTGTGTTGAACAAGCTGAAGAATTCTGATTTCGCTAATGATCTGTTGCTTTGATCATCGATGATTGCGTACATCCTAATAGCCCTCTCAGGTTGCCCCTGGGGGTGTACTGCGGAAAGGTATATTTTGGAGTAGGACCTTTTGTCACATCCTTCTCCGCAAACCTCGGTACACTGGGACATGACAGATGTTGGCTCTTCTCCTTCCTCCCTGCCATGCTTTGTCATGGAGGAAGGGTTGATGAGTTGGTGAAGTGTCAGCACCTCTGGATGTAGAGATGTTACGTGCTTGCCACGGTTGCACACTGCACATTTGATGGCTTCTTTACAGTCTTTGGCTAGATGGGTTGTGGAAGCGCAGCACTTGAAGCAAACTCCAAACTCTCTGAGTAAGTTCTTGCGTTCCTCTATGGACTTCATCCTGAACCCGTTACACTTGTTAAGTGGGTGTGGCTTCTTGTGTATGGGGCATTCCTTGTTTGGATCCCCAATTTCCCTGCTTGGAGCGGCAGAATGATTGGAACGTGTAGATGTATCAGGGGACACGTATGTCCTGTGGACCGAGATAGGTGTTCTGGCGCTGCCGTATCTTGTCACCGGTCCTTCATTCTTTAGGTTGCTCGCACTGGGTGCAGTTGGTGTACCTAAGATGAAGCTGGGATCATTTCTTGTTCTTGCTGCTTCGCGAATGAGGCTCAAGAAGAATGAGAAGGGGGGAAGGCGACTTGCTTCTCCCTTTTTGTATTTTGAGCCTTGGGAAGTCCATTTTCCTTGGAGGTTGTAGGGTAGCTTCTCCAGGATGGGTCTAACTCCGCGAGCGGGGTCTAGGACGTTGAGACCTGTTAGGGATTGGTCTGTTCTCAAAGACTCCAGCTCCTGCAGCAGATCCCCGAGTTCTCGTAACTTCGAGTAGTCTTTGGCTGTGATTCTGGGGAAATTGTCAACTCTCTTGAAGAGTGCGTCTTCGACTGCTTCGGGGCTACCGTAGCACTCCTCTAGCCTTTCCCATACTAAGTCAATACAGGGAAAAAGGCACCACAACAAAACGAGCAGGAAGAAACCCCAGGACAAAAATGATTAAAAGGGCACTTTAATGTGACAAAAAACCCATCCAACGCTTTTCGAACGTCACACAAAGCGTTCTTTTCAGAAAAAGATTACATTAAAGTGCCCTTTTAATCATTTTTTGTCCTGGGTTCTTCCTGCTCCGTTGTGTGCTGGTGCGCTTTTTGGTCTCCCTTTTCCCTGTTTGCATTGAGTAGCTGCACAGCCCGCCTGCCCTGCCCTACCAGATGTGCGTACTTGTATATTTTTCAGGAGAACCTGCCAATGAGACGCGATGTGAGTGGGTTTGCACCACCACACACCTTCTCAGAGGATAGTAACCCATTATAGACACAATAGGTCTTATCACATTGTTAGTACCCCTGGTACATGTGTCTGCTTATTTATCATTTGATGATATACCTGCATTTGAGCGCTCAGCTATTTGCCATACTAACATCAAACCCTTACTTGGGGGTGGTTCACGTTTGCGCCCTGACCACTTTACATGTTCTATACTAACGGATTCTTTCCCCCGCCCTTTGTTTTGTAGGCTGATTTCGTGCCCTTCGGAGAGGCCCATACTCTTGACTTGCGTCCTTGAATGTGAACTTCGATATTCTGTCGTTTTCAGGACGATCGTCGAAGTTGGTAAGTCCTGTCTTGCGGTTGCCTCTTCCTTGGTTTGGACGTGTGATGACTGCTGGTTAGGGTGAGGAGCTGTGTTTCTCCGTTTGGGCATACCTGGATTGCGAGCCTGTTGTAGTGCGTCCGTATACGTGTGAGCGTGTGGATCACTGTTGCGGATGTGGCTATCCCAGGTTCCGTGTACCCCTGAAGGAACAGCATCTTCTCCACGTGGACCTAGCAAGGTCTTGCGGCATATGTGATGTCACCACTCGCGGTGAGATGGTGGTGCTGGTGTTGATGCTGAGGAAGGCCTCTCACGTAGTCCGTCATTGCGTTGGTTGAATTCTCCTGAAGCTAATCGCGGTTATACATTGCTGCCCCCCCGCCATCCTGTTGTCACGGCTGCTTTTAAGACTTCGGCTTGGGCTATGGCGGATTCCCTCTCTTAATTTAGGGCCTCTAGGTCCGCGTCAAATTCGGCTTTCCTGCGCACGATGGCTCTTCGGCGGCAGTGTGTAACGCAGTGCGCTGCCCACGAGCAAGACAGACCCTGGTACTGATGTGGTATAGTTAAACCAGCACCCACCGCAGCGGAAGCGGTCTGGGAGGCAGATGTAAAATGTAGCCGGGTCTGGGTTGGAGAAAGTGGGTGTACTTGATACTTGCCAAAGTCTTGAATGGGGCGTTCATAATAGTCAGTTGTCCATTAGCCATGGTCTGGGGTAGGAGAGGTCAGAAAATCCTATCTCGGTCTCTAATTGCCCCTACATCCCACAATAATGTGCGTGTGCGTTATCTCAGCCTCTAACTGCCCCTACATCCCACAATAATGAGCGTGTGGGTTATCTCATCCTCTAACTGCCCCTACATCCCACAATAATGTGCGTGTGGGTTATCTCAGCCTCTAACTGCCCCTACATCCCACAATAATGTGCGTGTGGGTTATCTCATCCTCTAACTGCCCCTACATCCCACAATAATGTGCGTGTGCATTATCTCAGCCTCTAACTGCCCCTTCATCCCACAATAATGAGCGTGTGGGTTATCTCATCCTCTAACTGCCCCTACATCCCACAATAATGTGCGTGTGGGTTATCTCGGCCTCTAACTGCCCCTACATCCCACAATAATGTGCGTGTGGGTTATCTCGGTCTCTAATTGCCCCTACATCCCACAATAATGTGCGTGTGGTGTGTGTGTGACAATTAACCCACTGAATCCCGCAGCCATCTGAAAGGAATTCAGTGCATTGCAGAGCAGTGTGTGTGTAGGGGGGGGGTGCAGTTAGTCAGTCTCAGACAGGGGGGGATAACAGATTGCGCCACCACACGACATGACATCGCTGTAATGGATATTTGCTGCATGTCTTGTTGTTCGATACGGAGACCCTCAGGGTTTTATTAAGAGAGAGGGGAAGAGAACAACAGCCGGACTGGAGCCTGGTTTGTCCAGAACATGGCCAATTGCACACGTTATACCGCAGTCCCCCTTGAGCTCAGTACTGCACTGCCATCTTCTGGGGGGGCTTAGCAGTCACAGCAGTATATACAGTGTGTGTATACACAACAGAGTATTAACTAAATCTATCCCTACAGATGCTGCCAACAGGTCCTCAACCCCACAGGTGCCGAGATATTAGAAATACACAAACCGATTTATCTAGGCACAAAAATAAAGAAAATAAGGGGGCATAGAGTAGTATGTCCTGCTAACAGTACATAGCAAGGTAAGTACAGGCATACCCCGCATTAACGTACGCAATGTGAAGCGAAAATGTACTTAAAGTGAAGCACTACCTTTTTTCCACTTATCGATGCATGTACTGTACTGCAATCTTCATATACAGGCATAACTGCTATAAATAACACATTTGTAACCGGCTCTATAGTCTCCCCGCTTGCGCACAGCTTCGGTACAGGTAGGGAGCCCATACTGCTTTTCAGGGCGTGCTGACAGGCGCATGCGCGAGCTGCCGTTTGCCTATTGGGCAATATGTCCTTACTCGCGAGTGTACTTAAAGTGAGTGTCTTTAACCGGTGTATGCCTGTATTGCACGCATATTCAGATAGTATTCGCATGCATCTCTCCAAATGTGGACATGGAGCAGGACTGGGTCCCTCGATTACACTGGGATCGATGTCCAAGGAGAGCACAATTATTCACTCTCTCCTGATGTCACAATCTGAGGCAGGGTAGATGATTGGACAGGGAACCGGGAACCGCAGGATGGAATAACTTCTGCTTCCTGTATGTGAGGCTCCATTGCCCACGTGGTTAGGATTCCAAATATAAGAGAAAATGGTGGAAACCAAACACAGTGTAATTCACTTTAATAAAAAATATAAACAACAGATGTCCAGTGCCCTCACAGATTTAAAAGTTGTTTTGTCAGTTCACCCGGCTCTATACTCCAGCAGAGGTAAGTCTCTCACACTTCCTCTCTGCTCCGGTGTGCACGGCTCTCAGCCAGAATCCACTTCCGTGTCACGTGTTTCGAAGATCTCGTCTCGCGTTGTTTGGGTCAATCAGCTGGAACACCGGCTTAGCTTGCAATTAGGCGTTCTATCACTCACACACGTTTACCCTACGCGTTTCACCTTAACGGCTTCCTCAGGGGTTAATGGCAGATAGATAGGGACAGACTATTTATATAGTCACATCCCTAACCTCGTTGGTCAATGTCCAGAATTTCCTATTGGTTCACACAGTTAGGCAACAATTATATTATCAGCATTTGGGTCGCAAAACTTAAATTTAAGATCACTCGGCTGCTAATTATAATCTGTACATAACATTTATACCGTTCATATTCATAAGAGAGCTGGCCATCTTAATGGTACATATAGATAAACAAAAAAAGGAACAATATTGGGCTGTGATTATACCAGAAATCGTCCGTGTTGTCTCCTGGAGAGACACCACGCCGCTCAAAAACAAGTGTTATACATCCCTGAAAACTGCTTATACCAAATTCAACTGCCTCCCCGCTCGCTGCTGTAACGCAGGAGACAGTTCAGGAGACTGGCAAATTTGTTTTCAAGCAGCGACAGCCACGTCACATGACGCAGCCGTCCAATCACAGTAAAGTTCAGTGCACCAATCATGTTCCTCCAAAATCTAACCAATGAAAAGCCTAGAAAAAAAATTACCTCAGGATTTCATACAAAATCCAGTTTTCCTTTATTGAAAAGCCATATATACCTTGAAGGACACACCATAGACATTGAAGAACATAGATAATTATTGACTGACTTAATTAATTAAAAAAATAATTAAGTAATTAATTAAATTACATTAATTATTAATTCTCCATGTTTGTTTTGCTGAATTCTGTGAGGAACTGTGGAACAGGAAGTGTGGTAAAGGAAGTGACATCTGAGTATGTCTCCCCTGCAGTCGCTTGATAAATCTCTTGTGCATGTGCACATGTAGCTCTTCAGCATCGCTACTTATAAGCCACAGATATGCGCTGCTACAGTGAAGCTCTTGGTATAATCACAGCCTTTAAAGACACATTTGGAGACATATAAGCATTAGGGGTACCAGAATACACACTAGAGTGCTAGAAAAGTTAGGCTAATTTAGATCCTTAAAGGCGGACACACCAATTATGTAGATATCATCTATTAAGACAATTTTATAAAGCAAGGATATAGCAAAGGGAAAGCTACTAATTGTAACCTGTACATAACATTGACAAATAATAACAATAATAAGGGGGCTTTCCCAAAATGGGCAAAACACATTCTTCCTCTTTCTGTCTCTTTCTTGCCCAGCCCCATGTTGGGCGCCAAATGTACCTGACTCCTAGGGCGTTTACATCGTTGTGCAGAGGTTGATTACTCAACATGGATTACTGTGACTCAGGGTGCTGGATTCATGAGGCTGGGCGATGAGGTGGCAACGATGTATAAAAATAGGAGCCAGGAACTTTTATAGCACAACTGTCATTTATTCGTGTCCCCAGCACAGGGGCCCCTCATACACATGTTAACAACGTTGCACTGTATTTTATAGCAGACAGACATGAATACAGTTCTTCCATCAGTGCCCACTCTTAACACTCGAATGGAGGTACATTGCCTAAGTTCCTCTGAGTAAGTGTCGGACCTGTACCCCCTTGTTGCATCGGGATCATCATTAGTATTCATCTGATTACTCTTGGCCCCTATGGGAATCCTGGTGGGTCTTTCTTGCGTGACCCAATACATTTGGCCTGTTTGGGAACTGCCGCTTCCACACAGACTGATGAGGAACATTCGTTCCGATCCTCGGTTAGGGCTGATCCGCCGACACCAGGGAGCCCTCTATCCTGAAGCCCTCTGTGGCGTTCCATTTTCCTTAAATATTCAGGACTCCATTCCCTCATTTTAGGATCCTAACAAAGGAGTACTGTCCCTATCTACAACATAATAAAAACGGGGTCTGCGAGCAGTTGCAGAGGCACTCCGGTGCGCTGCGGGAGGTTGTAGTGTGGTTATGTGCCCAGGGCACTTCAGTACTGTGGGGGGGGGGGGGGGGGGTGGACAAGGTGGTTGGACAGTGGGGTATGGTGCGGGTACTAGTACTGTGATTATATATATATATATATATATATATATATATATATATATATACATACACACACACACATACACACAAACACTGTATGTGTATTTATTGCTTGGGTCCTGTGAAGGGGTTATCCAGCGCTGCCAGGATCCCTCACAGGTGGTGGCGCTGTCACCGGAACAATTCAGGTACACCCAGGCTCCCTGCAGTGGAGGATCAGGCCTCCTGTGAGCCGCAGGTAAAGCACCGACCTGGGGTGCCTAATCTAAAGACTAAAAGCAGTCAGACCAAATTAAGGACCATGTCCCTAATGTCCCACCAGAGCGTCCACGAGTGAGCCCTATGACTCCACGCATCTCCCCACCACGTGGTCGCCATTAGTCAGGTCCCAGTATCCCTGCCCTTGCCCAGCTTTCAAAACGCACCGAGACAGATACTGGGGTTCACAAAAGCCTGCATTGTGGATGCTAAATGGGACACAGACATCCAGTGGAGTACACTCTTGGTTCATTGTCGCTGTGATATTACAATGAACAAAGCCCCACTGTTTCTACAGCTCCCTGAAGCCCCACCCGGTGGAAGTACCCTCATCTACCCTAATCGCAGTGCCAGAATGGCAGCCCTAGTGCCACCCCTAGCGTGGAAAGATGTCAGGCGCCCACAGCCATCTCTTCCCCCGGGAGCCCTAGCCGGAGCGAAGCTGGCAGCCAACGGTCCGGACGAAGCCACCACAGTGCCCACAGTTCAGAGGAAGCCCAGTTACTCGCGGAGGATTTACAGAAACTGAGAATATAAGTCAGCTGGCCCCGATCCAACCCTACTGCAAGTTGAAGGCCTTCTCTGAGGTGCGGCCCACACCCTTGGGAGAAGAGGTGTTTGAGGAATGGCACGACATGGCAGTGCAAGTACTGCCAGAATGGACATGCATGGATGCTGTCAAGAAACAGAGACTTGTGGAGTGACTGCGGCCTCTTGCCACCAACATGGTACGGTTTTACTGTGAGTTTCACCCGGAGACCGACACTCAAGCACTACTCCGGCGCTAGCCAAGCTTTCTGGTGTCCCAGACGATGCCATCTATCTAATGGAATGGTTCCCTTGCCCTTTACCAACGGGGGGGGGGGGAAGTGTCAGAATTCCTTCGACAGCTTCAGTTGGCCCTATGGACCCTGGTGAAGAAGAAGGTTGTCTGAATGTCCGAGGGCCGATGAGTTTAGGACCAAACAATTCCTGTGGGTAGCATTGCCCATACAACCAGTCGGCATCCGAATCAGCTGTGTCCTTTCCCCGGAACATCCCCCCACATTTGAAGACCTAATGCATAGAGTGCAAGCTCATGAGACCATCTTGTCTTAACCAATCCTTTTCCTGCTCGCCATCTTCCCAGGACGTCTCATGACTCTGCCAAAGGAGAGCAGCATGCGACTCCCTCAAAAGAGTCCCGCATGGAAGAATCTGTGACGATGTGCGGAACACGCCCCCTGTGGCGTGTTCCCTCCTTACCTGTTGACCTTCCGATCGCCACCCTCTAGTGGCGAGTCAAGATTATCTGTCTGTCTGTGTCCTGAACTCTTCCCTGCTTCCACAGAGGCCGCGCCTCAGATCTGCCCCTGCCTTGTCTTCTCTACAGGAAGTGACTTCAAACATACTGAAGCAAGCAACGCCATTTTGCTTTCTGGCAAATCCTGCCCTCTTCCTCCTGACAGGAATTAAGCCTCACTCTGACTCTCATTGCTATCAGCTGCCGCTGCCCTTTAAATAAGTCAGTTGCTACCTGCCCTGCGTCCTGCAAGTATTACCATCACATGCTGTTCCTGCCTGGACGTCCTTGGGACCTTTACTCATGTCCTTTGGATTCCGGAAGACTGGGACAGTCACTCATTCTACTACTGAGGTTAGTTCACCATGCGGGTAGTGTAGGACCTGCTGATTAGGTTTTACCTTGACGTGGTAGCAGCCTTACAATACTTTGGCCAAAGCATTCAACTAAACAACCCTTACTTTGAATTTAGTATTGCTGCACTTTTCTGTTCCTGGCACTATGCCTTTAAGGAGGCTGGACATCCTCCAAGAAGCAATTCTATTGGGACCTTGTGCTCTGGACTCTTTCCTCCCCTGCTCCTCACTAGTGGCAAAACCACACCCCGCGGTGGTGCCTGAGAACGCGCGCATCCCCGCTCTGCTGCCAAAGCATGCGCGCACATGCAGCTGGGCCAGTCGTGTCTCTGAGCTTGTCTCCGGACGCGGCACGCATTCTCCTGTGCACGGTGCGCTCACGTGACTACGTGTACTGATCCCCAGCTGCGCAGCAACTTCTCCTATATCGTGTCTCCTGCGGCTTCCCCACCTCGCTATTGGGTCCCTTCCTTTCCCTCGGCTTGTGTGTAGGAGCACAAGCATGACAGAATCCAAGGGGGCATCTGCCCTGAAGGCCAAGGAGGCAGAAAGTGCAGAAGACGACCCTCCCCCCAAGGCACCTGCCTCTGCACCCAGGATGCTTCGGAGAGAAACTCTTACCTCCAGGACCGATGTAAACCACAGTGATGTCTGCTTCATCTGTGGACAGGAGGGTCACTACTCTAGGAACTGTCTGAAGCCCAGAAAACCCAGGACCTCCATTCCTAAGTCCATGACCTGCAGGGTACAGATGCCAGAAATACCCTCCCCGTCAGCGGAGAGCGCCCCAGCACCTGGCCCCGATGAAACACCCCAATCGGACGCCTACAGTCGCGTGGAACCGGTCGCAATTATACGCATCCTCGTGGATGGCATATATTCCTCGGCATTGCTGGATACCCGGTCACAAGTAACTATTATAGACCGACCCTTCTATGACCAACATCTGAAGCACCTGCCCATGCAGTCGGCGGAAAGGATGAAGTTGTGGGGACTCAGTAATGACGACTATCCCATCGATTGTGTAGTAAAAGTATGGTTGGATATACCACAGTTGAATACCAACAAGTCTCACACCATGGAAGTGGAGGCTCTGATATGCCCTGGACCCCGAGAACATCTAAGCTCCCCGATCATATTGGGGACCAACGCCGATGTGGTGAGGGCGATTCGAGCGTATCTGCAAGAGCCTGGCGAACTACCCCTGTCTTCTCTACGGATCCATCCGGTTCTGAAGGAAGAGTGCTGCAAGGTCTCGGCCCAAGAGGGATATGGTGACCTATTCAAACACATCGCGGGGTTGACTGAGATTCCACCAGGGGGAGTGAAGATCATGCACGCTGTATGCTGTTATCCGGGCCGAGACGAGGCCGACCAGTTCTTCTCCCTAGAGAGTGCACCCGAGGAAGTGGCAAGCTTGTGCCAGAGGTACGAGAGTGGAAGTCCAAAATTCCTGGGAAGATCAAGGTGTTCGTCCAGAACACCTCCCGTTACACCATGCCCTTCGACCAAGGTCTAAGACTGGGCTGAATATATCCAGTCACCCCGTCGAGACGATGGCTCAAGTAAACACCGCTGCTGTGCAAGATCAGCCGGGCGGGCTGTCATTCAATTTCGGGTAATTGACCCAGTCCGCCAAGTGGAAGGATCGGCTGACTGCCAAGTTGGAGGACCTCCGGGATGTGTTTTCCACCAGCGAAATGGATGTGGGGTGCCGTAAAAATGCCCAGCACACCATCCGACTGAACGATACCACGCCGTTCCAGGAGCGTTCCCGGCGCATCGCTCCCAGAGATGTGAAGGATGTCCTACAAGAAATTGAGACGGCGGGCATCGTGACAGAATCCCGTAGCCCATATGCATCCCCGATCGTGGTGGTACACAAAAAAAATGGGTCCGTTTGGTTGTGCGTAGACTATCGAACCCTGAACAACCATACCAGGTCTGCCAAGAATCTAAGAGATTCTCAACACGCTGTTGGGAAGCCAGTGGTTCAGCATGCTGGACCTGATGTCTGGGTACTACCAGGTACCTATGAGCATCGAAGATCAAGAGAAGACGGCCTTTGTCTGCCCCCTCGGGTTCTACCAATGTACCCGCATGCCTCAAGGCATCTGTGGTGCCCCGGCAACATTCCAATGGTTGATGGAGAACACCATAGGAGATATGAACCCCCCGGGAGTACCTGGACGATTAGCATCGCCTTTGGCAAGACTCTGGAAGAGCATGAGGAACGTCTGCTGAAAGTGCAAGATCGGCTGGGCAAAGAAGGCTTGAAGTTGTCTCTGGACAAATGCCGGTTCTGCCGCACGTCAGTGACCTACGTGGAACATAGTGTCACAGACTGAATAGCTACTGACCGCGCTAAGGTCGAAGCCGTGGTGAACTGGCCGAGACCAGAAAATGTAATGGAGCTACGCTCCTTCTTAAGATTCTGTGGGTACTATCGCCGCTTCATGGAAGGATACTCTAGCAAGGCCAAGGTCCTCAATCACCTTCTCAAAATCTACCCAGAGGACTTTTGCCAGAAGTCCACATCCACGCGGCTACCCTTCGAAGTGGACGTCCGCCTGCAAAAAGGCGTTCGTAGGCCTCAAAAGCCCCCGTCTTTGCTTGCGCCGATCCCGTGCAGCCATATATTCTACATGTGGACGCAAGCTTCAACGGGCTGGGAGTAGTGTTGCACAAAGGAACAGACACAGACGGGAAGAGCGATCAGCTGAGAGCGCGGACGGGGTGTACTGTTCCAGCCATGAAGCTTCTATTTGCCGGCGTGGACCATTTTATGATCAATTTGCTGTTTTACCTACCAACACCATGTGAGTGTGTTTTACCATATTTCTAAGATAAAGCTTTTACTTCCTGATCGCACTATGGTTGGTTCTCATTATAGCAATAAGGAATTTATCTGTATGGAGAAGCCAGGCACGATGCCATAAAGATACCTTTATATACACCACACGAGAGAGACTTGTGAGTACACACTTCACTAGAATCTGAAGAAAAGCATCACTTTAATTTAACACAGACATATTGCACTATATTTTGTGTGTTTTTTGTCTTTTACATATCTGCGCTCCCCAAACACACCTGGATTTCTCCAACCAGAAATACCCTACTGGCGTATGGGAGTCGTAGCTTGACCCCCAGGGAGCAAAATTGCCCCGTCCATAAGCTGGAATGCCTCGCCCTGAAGTGGGTGAATGTTGACAAACTCCACAACTACCTATACGGAGTTTGAAGTAAGAACGGTCAACCCGTTGACTTACATTTTTACATCAGCCAAGCTGGACGCCACTAGCTACAGGTGGCTATTGGCCCTCTCCAACTATCAGTTTACCTTAAAGTATAAACCAGGGCCTCTGAACATCGGAGCCGTGGTATGTCGTTCCCAAGTGGGGAGTTGGTTCTTCACCAGGGGGAGAATGTAGTCTGGTCCCCTTGGTTCCCTCTCACCTCGCTCCGGGGGATGGGAGAGGCTGCGGCCGGTTGTGGAGGCATTCCAGTGCGCTGCGGGAGGTTGTAGGGCCGTCGGTGCTGCTGGACCTCTGGTGCAGTTCAGGAATACAGGTGGTGGCCCTCTTGCTTTTCATGCATGCGCGATAGTAGGCTCGGGCATGCACAATGGCCCAATAGTTGCGGCGGCCATGTTGGTACACCTCGCGCATGCACAGAGCACCAGATAGCAGCGGCCATCTCACACCATGCTCCGCAGGGGAACTACACCACCCAGAATGCTCTGGGAGAATGGGCACATGGGCAAAACAGCCAATAGGGCTGCAGTAACCCCCTGCTGGAAAGAGATACATTTGGCACGCTGGGACCGTGTGATAAGTCGTGAGGGGGAGCAGAACAGAGCAGGTAGTGTCCAGGGAACTGTGCTTACCTGGACTAGGCCTAGTTTGTCCCCCTTAGGCCCCAGGTAGGCCCAGAGTCCCCAATTAGCTTGTGGGTGCTACAGGGACAGGCCCATCAGATAGGGACATTGCCCCTGTAGTTGTATAGTGTCAGGGACACAGAAAGACGCCGTGCAGTTGAAAGAAACCTGGAAAACAGAAGTAGCGGTGATCCTAGTGACAAAAACTGCAGAGCTCTGCAGTATGATGGCGGATACATGGAGGCAAACTCAGAGCTACCACATTGAAGGGATGGAGGCGCTAAGAGGAGAATTGCAAGATGTTTTCAAGAGACAGCAGTTTCTCGCTGAAGCACTAAACTTGCTGCAAGCCAGAAATTAAGAAAAGGAAACAGATTTAAATCTTGCTCTGAATCAGCTGACAGATGTGGAATCGCGACTCAACGCCAAAGAAGCTGAACTAGCAGCTACACTGAGTGGAAAAAGAAATGCAGAAGGACAGCTTCAAGACCTGAGGAAGGACCTGGAGTCTGAGCATGCTGCCCGCAAGATGGCAGAGAAACAGAAGCATGACCTGGGTGATGAAGTAGAGGCTCTGAAGACTGAGCGGGACGTTATGTTGAACTCTACTGCTGCCTGGCTGGAGGTTTCTCAGATGAAGTTGGAGAAAAAGGGTACAAACCTAAAATGGACACTTGGGTCAAAGAAGAAGTCCATGGAAAAGATGGCGGTAGAGTTAAAAGAAAAGGAAGCTATGCAGAATAGTAATGCACAGGTGCCTCCACTACAGGGAAAGGTATTGGCCCGGCCCAAGCATCTGTATCCCACAGAAAGTAATGCCCATGTAGACAAGGGTACAGTGAGAGCTGTGGACACCGCTCAACTGCAAAACAAGATTTCAAAGTTTGAACCACCTGAGCAAGTGAGGCACTCCAGGAAGCGTGACTGCAATACCGTTGCAGTACTACAGTCTACTTTCCACAAGGCACAGAATGGGAAGACCAAGTTGCGATGTAGTAACACAGTGAGGAGCCAGTTGTACTGCAGTACCCATAGGACCCAAAGTGGATTCCTGTCCATGAGGGCAGTCGCTGTAAAGATAGTCTTGGCTGATAATGGGACGGAAGCGTGTCTGTGATCGTAAGATGAGAAAGTCCTCACAGATTGACCAGCGACACTCCCAACTGAGTAAGTTAAGGAGTCAAGAAAGAAAAGTCCAAGCCTACGAGTCTGACGACTGTAATAGAGAGGCGCCATGGGGTGCACTTGGGGTTAATAAGAATCCCGCCCAAGTTGAAGTACTGAAGATAAATGGTGTGGGACCAAATACAGAACTTGTGGTGAATGACCGGTCTCTAGTCTCCAATGCTGAAGGTACGCTGATGGAGAAAGGTCCAAAAGCCATCACCACTAAAGCGAAGGTACTGTCTTCACAAGAGAAAGCCAAACAGTCACTGGTGAGTGAGTGCAGTGAGATGACCAACAAGGTCAAGGCTCTTCTGCAGGGTAAGGGAGACTCTGAGCACAAGAGGAAGAAGACAGAGATGCATCTTCAGGATGTGCAGATCAAGGTCACAGAGCAGGATAGAGTCCGGGTTGAGCTGGCAGAGAGAGCTAACAGACAGCAAGATGCTCAGGAACCTTTGCAACAAGTGACACAACAAAAACAGAGCTTCAACCCCAAACTGAAACCGGCACAAGATAAGAAGGTAGCGAAGTACCAGTCTGCAGGCCTAGTACTTGCCCCTAAGGAAAAAGTCTACATTTGGAAGACGAGGAAAAGACGGAAACATGGATGTCAGATGCCTCCATGGAAGAGGCGGGTGCACGGGAATAGTGCACGGGCCGTGACACAGGACAATGTAACGCTGGGGGGAGGGATATGTGATACCATCACTCTCCTCTAGGTGCTGGAACAGTACGGTAAGTGTGCTTTCCAGTCCACCGAGAGTTAATTCCCCAAAGAGAAGCCGGCAGCAGCTGCTAACTAATGGAGCTAATCAGCCTGGTCTGAGTGAACAAGGAAGTGGTTTAAAAGACAGACTAAAAGCTGCCATGTGTGAGAGACACATGCTGAGAGATACAGTGAGAGATTGCTGTCCTACATAGAGAGATAGAAAGCACAGCCCTTAGAACCGCTGGACGGTGGTTGCGGAGTCTGCTGATGAGACCGTGCTGAAGCTGGGACGTCAGCTCCGATGGACTAACAGATTAGCAAATCGCTTTATTATTGTGTGCAGAGACTGTATACATTGTTGCCAATGCCAGGGCATATTTTGGGGGTGGGAACCAGCTTAGCTGGCCAACCAACTAGTGAGGGTGAAACCTTCAGTATAATTAGCTTTTCCTGAAGGGAATTGGTGTTATTTTTATGTTTTGTTTGACTTAAAGGAACGGTGGGCCTGTTAGTGTATGATTTATTCCCTGTAAATAAATCCCATATAGAGAAATATAGTGTTTCCGGCCTTAAATTGGGACTTATAGTGTTTCCGGCCTTAAATTGGGACTAAAAGAGACTGCAACATGGTGTGGGCATCACAAATATATATATTATAATCCAATGCACAGCTGGCACACCATTTGCCAATAAATAAGTTGGTGCTTATCCCATAAAGCAATAACATATATATATATATATATATATATATATATACACACACACACACACATTTCTCTTAAATGCAGGATGAGGAAGCGGTTCCTGCCGCTGTGTATTTCTCAAGCAGATAAAAAGAGGAGCTGTGGATTTGAGTTATGGCCGGGGCGGGACGTGCATATTCTGATAAGGTAAAATAATAACATGTCACAGATATATCTGCCTGCATGATGTATGCTCAGTGTCTACACAGGATATATTGGGGTAATTCATCATGGCGGCTGGCAGAGTGTACAGAACCGGAGACTTGCTCCTGGGGGAGGGTGCTGGGGGTAGAGGAGAGGATATTGGGGGGTGCATGGCGAGTAATGAAGGGGGGAACATGCAAAGATAAGGATTTCATTGTTTAATATACTATATTTAAAGCATTTATTTAATAACATGAATGTTCCTATATATGTATAATTTGTATGGACCCTGGAGGGGTTCACAAAAAACTAAAAATCCCGGGAGAATGGCAGCGGCAAGGAGATAACTACATTCACTTAGAAGAGAGAAGGATTTATGAGACAGCGCTCACTGTATTTCTTTATTACCCTGGAGGGGCTCAGCCTGGGCAGGTTCATGTGATATATTTCAGATATAGGGGCTGTGCTAATGCCATCTTTTATTTAAAAGAACATATCATTCTGGGGGTTTAAGCTGTCTGCAGTGATTCCTGGCCTATCTGTGCATACCAGGACTTGCGGCAGCTTTATAAATAATGTGGGATGGTTAGGCTGTGTGTTGGTTGGGCTGTGTGTTGCAGGGTTAGATGTGGGCTGGTTAGGCTGTGTGTTGCAGGGTGTAGCTGTGTGTTGGTTGGGCTGTGTGTTGCAGGGTTAGATATGGGATGGATAGGCAGTGTATTGCAGGATTTAACTGTGTGTTGCAGGGAGTAGCTGTGAGTTGGTTAGGCTGTGTGCTGTGGGTTTGTAGGCTGTGTTGGAGGGTGTAGCTGTGTGTTGGTTGGGCTGTGGGTTGCTGGGTGTAGCTGTGGGATGGTTAGGTTGTGTGTTGCAGAGTTAGCTGTGGGATGGTTAGGCTGTGTGTGGCAGGGTTTAGCTGTGGGTTGGTTAGGCTGTGTGTTACAGGGTGTACAGGTGTGCCGACGAGTATTCGAAAACTTACCTTAAACTTGCCTTGGAAAATCTGGGGCAATCACCAACAAGACCCAGGTACATGCTGGGTACATGCTGCAAACATTTCAGTGACTTTTCTGCAGACAGACTAATGGCCCATCGGATTAACACAGCAGGGGTCCCTGGCAGTCCCATTCAGTTTGAATGGGACTGGCCAGGGACCCCTGCTGTGTTAATCCGATGGGCCATTAGTCTGTTTGTAGAAATGTCACTGAAATGTACCCAGCATGTACCCAGCATGTACCCAGCATGTACCCAGCATGTACCTGGGTCTTGTTGGTGATTGCCCCAGATTTGTTTTAGAATACTCGTCGGCACTACAGGAGTGGAGGTTGGGTCACACTCACGTGGGGGTGTCACTCACTGGGGGGTGCTCTCACTCACTGGGGGGTGCTCTCACTCACTGGGAGGCGGTCTCGCTCACTGGGGGAGGGTGGTCACACTCACTGAGGGGGGGTCAGTCTCATTCACTTGGGGAGGGTGGTCTCACACTGGGGGAGGGTGGTCTCACTCACTGGGGGGCGGTCTCACTCACTGGGGGGGTGGTCTCACTTATTAATAATGAATTGAAGATCGGTGCTTAACGTCCCTCAGCACTGAGGTATATCAGAGATGCAATGCAGGGAAAGCACTCAACCATAAAACTCCTTATCAGCCCTAAATGATCCCTTCTGCTATTACAGCAGCATGTGGAAGAGAAGTGAGGAGAGCTGTTAAACAGCAGATTAATTGAGGCCCGTTGTTAAAATGTCACCACACAAGTTATTAACTTGGGGGGAAACAGTTCCTGGGGACCTGAGGAAATAAAACAAGAATCCATATAACTCCCCAGCGTGTGTCCCCAGAGGAAATTATGTAAAGTAATTAATCAAAGTTAATGAGATGCCTGTATCCTGCGCCTCCTCACACGCAGAAGTATTCTTATTAATGGAGATTATTACAATGGTAATCAAGCAGGAGCCTGCTGCAAATTCTTATTTCTTATTGCTGCACTGCCACCAATTTAGCTGGTCCATTAAGGCTGGAGATAAGCAGGATGGATCAGAACCGGAGCGTGTGTGTTATGGGCTGACACAGAACCCATAAATAATGCTTTGTCATTAATTCAGTGTGCACTCTGGTCACTGAATCATCAGCCAGTACCCCCCTACTCGGACAGTCTGTCCCTCCCCCTGCAGGGTAACACAGGCAGAGGGGACACGCAGGGTGACACGGGGACACAGGCAGAGGGGACACGCAGGGTGACACGGGGACACAGGCAGAGGGGACACGCGGACACAGGCAGAGGGGACACGCAGGGTGACACGGAGACACAGGCAGAGGGGACACGCAGGGTGACACGCGGACACAGGCAGAGGGGACACGCAGGGTGACACGCGGACACAGGCAGAGGGGACATGCAAGGTTACACGGACACGGGCAGAGGGGACATGCAGGGTGACACGGACACGGGCAGAGGGGACAAGTAAGGTGACATGGACACAGGCATAGGGGACACTATAGGGTGACACGGAAAAATGCAGAGGGGACACGTAAGGTGACATGGACACAGGCAGAGGGGACATGCATGCAGGGTGACACTGACACAGGCAGAGGGGACAAGTAAGGTTACACGGGCAGAGGGGACACGCATGGTGACACGGATATGGGCAGAGGGGACACTATAGGGTGACACAGGCAGAGGACACAGGGACACAGGCAGAGGGGACAAGGACACGCAGTGACATGGACACAGGAAGAGGGGACATGTAAGGTGACACGGACACAGGCAGAGGGGACATGCAGGGTAACACGGACACAGCCAGAGGGGACAGGTAAGGTGACACGGGCAGAGGGGACATGCAGGGTGACACAGATATGGGCAGAGGGGACACTATAGCGTGACACAGAGACACAGGCAGAGGGGACACGCAGGATGACACAAACAGCAGAGGGTTCACGTAAGGTGACACAGACACAGGCAGAGGGCACATGCAGGGTGACACAGACACAGGCAGAGGGCACATGCAGGGTGACACAGGGACATAGGCAGAGGGGACACGGACACAGGCAGAGGGGACACGCAGGGTGACACAAGGACACGCAGGGTGACACAGGGACACATGCAGAGGGGATGTGACACAGGAATACTACAGGCTGACACGGACACAGGCAAAGGGGATGTGATTCGGGGACATCAGATGAATTGTAAGGAACCCCAACCCTCTCTAATAGCACGTTTGAGATCATACAGTATGCATTGTAAGGAACCCCAACCCTCTCTAATAGCGCGTTTGAGATCATATGCATTGTAAGGAACCCCAACCTTCTCTAATAGCGCGTCTGAGATCAGATGCATTGTAAATGCTTCTGTATTTGTTATACAGTAATTGTCAAATGACCTAACAGTTGCAGGGACCCCTTTAGGGCGCTGCGGGACTCCGTTTGATAAACACTGGCCTAGAGTAATCAAACTCCCTTAAAACCGGTAAAGAATCAATTAAATATTGGGTGTTTTTACCGCAGTTTAATGACCAAAGTCATCAAGATTACGGTAAGTTTTTACCGGGTGCAATGTTTTAAGTAGAGTCGCGATGCGGTAATTAACGCTGCTGATGAGAATCAGTTAATTACGCGTCATGATACAATGGGGGAAGGGAATGGCATATTTCTACAATAGAGCTACGTGATATAAATTATTACATAACTGCTGGTAGAGAATACATTCACCATTTTGATGCTTGTGGCTTTCAAGGTATACTACAGGCATCAAAGGGGTTAATATTACAGTCAAACTATACTACATACCCCCCTTGGCTACTTAAGTGCCCGGCAATGCTATACTAACGGCTAAAGCAAACAAGGGGTTAAAACCCCTACCAGATGTGCAGAATCCAAATCCATTATAATGGTGTGTATATATATATATACACATATATAATCACGAGAGACCAGTACTTTTAACACCTTTTACCTTCCGGGATTAATTCACTAGGCAGGACACAGTAGTGGAATTAAATGGGGTTTCTTCTGGTAGAACCAGCAGACATACAATGGAACACAAAATAACTGGGGCTTGGCGAGAGCCTCACTAGGTGCAGGGCGCCTCCTTCAGGAAGGATTACCTTGTCCGCTCAACATCCAGGAACACCCCGGTACTATATGGGATAGATTCCTGGCTTACCCCGCTGACCAGGTCTCTGTTCGATATGAGAAATTAGCAGCATCCTTAGCGCTTGTCCTCAGCTTGGCTGGGCTTTTCTGGCACCACAATGCCCAATACTTTGCTATTGCGAGCAAAGCACCTTTGAAAACTACGCCATTGCTTCACCAAGCATAGGAATACTCAAGATGGTCTCTTCTCTGATCGGGCAGTCCCCTTACATAGACCTCGTGTCCTATGTTTAACATGGAACAGGGACTGCCGACCAACCAGCGCACGGATCGTAGTGCAATCACCACTCACAAGCGGGAGGCTTGGCTTGTTGCCCCATAAGAGGAGGGGGGCGCACCGAGGGACTCAGGTAGCTGGCGAGCGGGAAATTCGAACTGACCAATAGGAAAGCGTGCATACGAGCAGCGGCTTCCCCTTGCCAGTCCCATACCTCCCGCTGGGTAGGCTCCACAGTGTCTGAGAGAACAAAGAGTCTCCCCCGTGGGGAGACCCTTCCCCACTCAACCAAATGGCCTGACACCTCGCTACTCCCATCCTCCCTTTTGATCCACCATCGCTATGCAGACATCCTGGCTAATCAAATTACCGGGTCTGCCTTCATAGAGATGAATACACATTTGGATGATAAACGTGGCTTTGCTGGCGGGGAAAACAATATTTTATAGGGGAAATATAACGGTATTAACATGCGTACGCGTACCCACAAATCAGATGCAATTCGAGGGTAAAATTATGGGACAACTTTGTCCCAGAGCATTTTATACACATCACTTTTCCCCCCCCAGTATCCTCTATTACAGTCTCGCTCCCGAAGTCCCAGTTTTATAGCTAAAACACATAGAGGGTCAAAACACACACATTGTCCCCGGCTTATAGGGCTGATAAGCCGGCGGGAAACACGGTTTTTAGGGGTAGCATGCCGGGCTTCACATTTATTATGAAGGCTGGCTACCCCCACCGTCACATATACATACACACACACACATACACACACACACATACACACACACACATATACACACACACATACACACACACAGGGCCAATGCCAGCCTGGAGTAGGTGATAACAAAAATGCGCTATTTTTAGCGGTACAACGTTGATGAGCCATTTTGGGGGGCTGTAATTCTGTGTTTTTTGGCTAAAGCCATTTAATGACTCTAGGCCATGGGACGGGCAACTCCGGTCCTCAAAGGCCACCAACAGGTCAGGTTTTCAGGATATCCCTGCTTCAGCACAGGTGGCTCAATCACTTGCCCAGTCTTCAACTGCACCACTTGTGCTGAAGCAGGGATATCCTGAAAACCTGACCTGTTGGTTGCCCTTGAGGACCGGAGTTGCTGCGCACCCCTGCTCCAGGCGATGTGGCCTTCCATCCCCAGCAGGGAGACATAGTGACACCCCTTCTAATTACTCGATATGAGCCACACTTGCGGCTGCTGACATCGTTAATACAAAGTATCATGATATAAATGTAGTGGTGTCTCCTCCTGCAAGATCTCCGCTTCCCCAGAGAACGTTGCACACGCGTCCGCACACTTTGCACAATACCAACGCTCACTGAGCGCTAAAAGTCACAACCAATTCCATTCATTTCAATTACTTTCACAATTCAATAAAACTTGCAGGAAAAGTCGCTGATCTTCTGTTGTTTCTACTTTAATAAGCAAAATAGACATTTTTAGCAAATTGGGTAATTTCGCTAGAACTTTTGACGCCAAACTTTGACCAAGATTTGGGGGAATTTGCAAATGTTTTGGCAAATTTCTTGAAATGACAGTGCAGCAAATCTCTGCAGGAGTGCGCGGGTGTTGTGCGCCGGGGGGTCTCTGCAGGTGCGCGTGGTGCGCCGGGGGGTCTCTGCAGGTGTGCGCCGGGGGGTCTCTGCAGGTGTGGCTCCTGTGGAGTTTGCGCCTGGGTCTCTGCAGCTGTGCGCCGGGGTGTTGTGCGCCGGGGGGTCCTCTGCAAGGGTGTGTCGCTGGGGGGTCTCTGCAGGTGTGCGCTGGGGGTCTCTGCAGGTGTGCGCCGGGGGGCTCTGCAGGTGTGCGCCGGGGGGCCTCTGCAGGTGTGCGCTGGGGGGCCTCTTGCAGTGTGCGCGGGGTGTTGTTCGCCGGGGGGCCCTCTGCGTGTGCGCTGGGGGGGTCTCTGCAGGTGTGGCGGGGGGGGCCTCTGCAGGTGGGGCGCCTGGGCTCTGCAGGTGTGCGCTGGGGGTGTCTCTTGCAGGTGTGCGCTGGGGGGGCCTCTGCAGGTTTGGTGCGCTGGGGGGCCTCTGCGGTGTGCGCTGGGGGGGTCTCGCATGTTTGCCTGGGGGGCTTGAGGTGTGCGCTGGGTGGGCCTCTGCGGTGTGTCTGGGGGGTCTCTGCGGTGTGCGCTGGGGGGTCTCTGCAGGTGTGCGCTGGGGTTCTCTGCAGGTGTGCGCGGGGTGTTGTGCGCCGGGGGCCTCTGAGGTGTGCGCTGGGGGTCTCTGCAGGTGTGCGCCTCGGGGGGCCTCTGCAGTGTGCGCTGGGGGGTCTCTGCAGGTGTGCGCCGGGGGGCCTCTGCAGGTGTGCGCTGGGGGGCCTCTGCAGGTGTGCGCTGGGGGGGTCTCTGCATGGTGCGCTGGGGGCCTCTGCGGTGTGCGCTGGGGGGCCTCTGCAGGTGTGCGCTGGGGGGTCTCTGCGGTGTGCGCTGGGGGTCTCGTGCAGGTGTGCGCTGGGGGGTCCTCTGCAGTGTGTTGCGGGGTGGTTGTGCGCCGGGGGGCCTCTGCAGGTGTGCGCTGGGGGGCTCTGCGGGTGCGCTTGGGGGCCTCTGCAGTGGCGTTGGGGGTATGGTTGCTGCTTGGTTTGGCTGGGGGGGTCTCCTGCAGGTGTGCGCTGGGTGTGTCTCTGCAGTGTGCGCTGGGTGGGGTCTCTGCCGGTGTGCGCTGGGGGGTCTCTCAGGTGTGCGCTGGGGGGGTCTCTGCAGGTGTGCACTGGGGGGTCTCTGCAGGTGTGCACTGGGGGGGTATCTCTGCAGGTGTGCGCGGGGTCTCTGTAGGTGTGCACTGGGGGTCTCTGCAGGTGTGCACTGGGGGGTCTCTGCTCTTGATGTTACATGAACTCATAACTTTACTTAACCCAAAAAAATCTTATATTTATAGACTTCACAACGCTTCATTTTTCATTGTATCAAAGGGAAAGCGGAAAATACAGTTATACGGCATTTATGTCTGTCTAATTAATCAGGTATGTCTAATTAATCAGATCTCTCTCTATCTCTGCACAGGCACAGGCACAGGCACAGGCACAGACAAACACACACACACACACACACACACACACACACACAGACACACACCGTTTGTATGAGGTTTCCCCTCTTCCCGGATATCAATTAAACAATAATTACAAAGCAGCCGGGACATAAAGATTTCATTGCAGCCATAAAGCAAATGACTATTAGACTGTGTGCTGCCGGCGGTCCTAATTACACACTAATATATAGTGTACACCGGGGCTTCCAGGGAGCCAGGGCCGCAGCACAGGAAGGGTTAAAGTTTGTGTGCAGCGTGGCAACCGAGAGGTTAACCTTCTTACTAAATACATTCCTCTGGCGGTGACCGGGCCAGGCTCACGGCCCGGGAGGTACTCAGTACTCCTGCTCAGTATAACCGCGGTATAACTGATGGCCGCTGCGTATCTCACACATACTGGAGTTATCCCCAGGGCAGCGAGTGCGTATTATCGCCGCTCCGGCGATGTCCATGTATAAGGCTGCGGATACGGTGCAGCGACGCGCGCTTGGCGTGATTGTATACGTGGTAGTAGGTGAACATGTCCACACTGCGTGTGCGTACGCGCACGTATGCTTGGGGGGAGACAAGCAAAACTGATTTCTAAGCGTGCTGAAGGGTCACATGACATGGCAACAACGAATGCGACGTCACGATACTTCCTTCACGGACACGCCCCGATCCAGGCAATGTGCCACGCCCCCAGCTCACGCTCGTAAATTGCTGCAGGACAGGCTAGCGCTCCTGCTCAGAGAGTTGGTGACGTCATGGCGCTGAAGCATGAGCGTGCGTTGCTATACCGAAGCCTAAGTCTGTGAGCTGCGAATGTACGTGTAAGGTGGCCAGGTGGCTTCTCAAAAATACTAGACAATAGTGAAAGGTGCGACACGCTGCAGACACACACGCACACCCCTCTCCCCTCCATGCTGTTTCCTCCTCTCCGTGGCCCCACCCCCAGACACCTCCTCCTGGTTAGCTGCATTACCCAGCAGAAGCCAGTCAGGGTGGAGGAAGCTGCCAAGCCCACTAGTATGAGCCCTGCACGGAGAAATCCCGTGGCCCCCCCAAGCCGGTTAGGTCACTATGTCCAGAAAGGTCGGTATCCGTGGCGTAGCCAGACATTTGCGGCCCCCCGGGCAAAAATAAATCAGGGCCCCATTAATACTGACTGCAATTTTTTCTCCCTGCCCCGTCCTCTCCCTAATCCTCTATCTCATCATCCCTCCCCATCATCTGTCCCCCTCCCCATCATCATCTCTAACCCTACTCATCTCTCCCCCCTCCTCCTCCTCCCCACTCCTCCTCCTCATCATCTCTCCCTCCTCATATCCCCCCTCCTCATCATCAGCTCTCTCCCCCCAACATCATGATCAGCTCTCCTCCCTCCCCCTCATCCTCTCTCCTCCCTCCCCGCTACCCCCTCTTCCTCTCTCCTCCCCCCTCTTCCTCTCTCCCTCATCCCCCTCTTCCTCTCTCCTCCCTCACCCCCCTCTTCCTCTCCTCCCTCACCCCCCTCTTCCTCTCTCCTCCCTGCCCCCATCTTCCTCTCTCCTTCCTGCCCCATCTTCCTCTCTCCTCCCTCCCCCCCTCTTCCTCCCTCCTCCCT